>VWYE01029116.1:88758-232684 GCA_013398995.1 Alaudala cheleensis
AGGGACACGCCGCCGGCTGCTGCTTGGAAATGGCGCCCGGCCCGCCCCGGCAGCCGCGCAGCCTCAGCGCAGCTTGCGGCACTCACGCTGCGGCTGCCGAACTGACAGCGGGGCTCGCTGCTCTGCTTCTCTCTCCGGCTCTCTTTTCCTCTCTCCGCTCCTTTTTCTATCCCCCATTCGGTAGGAAAATTTATCTTCCTTTTCAATAAAGAGTTCTCAGATAAAATATTGCAGCGTTTGTGCCTTATTTTTGTCCGATAAATCTATTAAAAAAAAAAAAAGAATCTTCTCCAACTCCTCTTTTACAGCAGGACAGGACACTGGAAAAGAAGATCAAAAGTCTTAAAAAGTACTGAGGTTCCCAGACCATTTAACGTTATCGAGGTTTATAGTAGTAAATGTACTTTGTTTATAGTAGTAAAATGTACTTTGTTTATAGTAGTAAAATGTACTTTGTTTTACTTTTCCTTCAGTGTACTTTGTTCACTGTACTTTTTTTTCTGTAAGAAGTCTAGGCCTGCAACGTGTCCTAAAATACATGCTTTCTCCGGATTTCACTTTTTGGAGTGTTAACACTGGTCTCAAGTTTTAAGACTACTGTCAAACTTGGTGAATTTCCACAACTGTTTTCTGCAAGTTCCTAGATATTTATAAGTATTTCGTCAAATGTGTGCCAGATAACAGAGACCTGATGACACAAAGACTGTACAAAGGTTTTCTGTAGATCTTTAAACATGAGGTTTTAAATACTCAGTACCCAAGTTTATAGGCAATTTTTCTGAATGTTTGATTTGACCATTCACTTAAATTGCTACATAGCTCAATTTTTTTTTTCTTTTTTTTGACAAGTTTTTCACAGGAAACTTCCAGTGATAGAATAATGGCAAAATTTATCTAAGGGGATCTTGCACATACTAGAATTGTGCCGGAATAATGATTATAGGTGTATCTTTTGCTAGAGATGTCAAATTTTGGTGTTTTCGTACTTCTGATATGCAGGGTGTTGTTCTATGAAAGAACCACTAACATCCATGAAGCTGTAGAGAGGACAGTAAGCTCCTTTTTTGTCTCTGTGACAAATTTTCCTATGCATCATCCATGATGACGGATGAGGCAGTTTGTGTAAACATTTATTATTGTAAGGGTCTTCTTCTGGAGCCAGCTCAGTACCAGCACGTCCATGGAGAGTCTGGTTCTGCTGATAGCTAAGGGGAGAGGCTCCCTGGTGCCAGTGTAAGGCTGTGGTCAGGACTAAAGCCCTGCCCAAGGAGGCCAGGCCTGCTCCTGGCTGAGGCTGTGGGAGCAGCCCTGGCTGGTGATGCCCTGCCCTGGCATCCTCATGAGCATCCCCCAGAGCTCCCAGGGAGCCTGTAGCTCCTGCTGTGCGCTGACAACTATTTGCCATCTTTTCCTAAAAGTCCTCCTTTAAACGGTGCTCTCAAGAAATCGATGGGGAGCAATGTTTCATTCTACAGCTTCTGCTTACATTAATATTCATTTTGTGACAGAGCTCTGACCTTGTGAAATGCCCTTCAGAAGGTTAATGTGAATCTCCAAAGCCTCTTTGCGTTTAAGTACAAAACCTGGGATTATCCCAGTCTAAATCAAGGCTGTGGATTAATGAACATAATTTAAAGTTATTAATTTAATTGCAACATTCTGGCATCTGTTCTGTTTCATTTTAAGTTTACTATTTTCTAAAAAAAATATTTTCAGAAAGTACATTTAAACTAAAAATAATTATCCTCTTTGCATTATGACTGCATCTTTATAAATTGCCCACATAAAAGGAGAGTAAAGACGCATGATACATTTAGCTCTTTTTTCTTTTTTTGTTTGATTTGTTTTGTTTGTTTGAACAGCTTGCATAATCTTTCCAGCATTGTTTTCATTCATTTAATGCACTGATATTTTTAATACAACAAAATTACCATTTTCGTATTTTTGATCATCTCAGAAAGAGTTTCATTGTAAATAAAATTTCAGTTCTAATTTAGTGTACTCAGTGAATTAGATACTTTCTTTGCTTTTTCAGTTCTCATTCTGAAATGTGTTAGGGAATGGGGTGTGAAAGTGGAACCTATTGTAGCTTCACTGACGCTGCAAGAGACATGCAAAAAATGAACCAAAGGGCAAAGAAGAAACAGTGGATAGAAAGATGAACACTTTTAAATTATTATATGAAAAACAGCATTATTAAGAAATATGGGAGGGAAAATATATATACCCATGATAGTTTTTAATTTTTTATGTGTGATTTAGTCAGCAAACTCTGAAATAATAATAACAAATAAGAATGCAGCTAAAAATACATGTTTCTATAAAGTATTCCCACAGGAATGGCTTCCATATTAAGAGAAACTAAGGAAATTTGAACTTTTTACGTTGTGAAAAGGATAAATAAAACCAGATATACTAGGAGAGCATAAAACTATGCAAAGGAGGTGAATTGAAAAAATTTGTCCAGGACTAGTTAAAAAAACATTTCAGTTCAGTGAAGTTATCAGAAGTTAGGTTAGAAATAAATTTTAAAATAAGGAAATATGCTGAACTGGGAACTGCTTTTCATAGATAATTATGAAAACATCAATGACAATATCTCACTTAGCAGCTGTGAAAACTTAAGCTGAGAAAATCCCTAGGTCACTGGCTACACTTCTCTCAGATGTAATCTCTGAAAAAGTGTGCCATATATTTTAGGTACTCAAAACTCCACTCCATTTTTCTCGTGTGGGAACTTAAATATTTTGTAATTTTGGTAATTAAAGCAATTTAAGTAATTTAGGTGAACAATATAGCCAACCAATAATCCACAACAACAGCAACAAAAACAAAACAAAAACTCCCACACTCAAAAAACTCATATCACCCAAGATTTAAAATGGCAAATCATTCTAGTTCCCTTTTATTCTTTTAGTAAATACTTTGAAGGACACTAGGAATCAGCAATTTTAGGTTTTTTAAAGGACAGCAAGAATTAATGGAATAGTTTAAGTGTTCAGCATGATTTGGGATTATGAGACCAAAAGGTGATAAAAGGACCTTTCTATTGCAGAAGGACAAAGCTGAACCAGGAAGATGGTACATTTATATCAGCATTAAGAATGCATCCCATTAGTCCTAAAGTTTGTGAAATCACTTTCCTTTGAATCTCTCAGGGATAATTCACCTAAATTAGCATTAGCTTTAGGAGGGAGCTGTGATCTGAATGCTCCTCTCTTAGTTTACTCAAAGAGAAAAACCTAGGTTTAATTTATTTAGTGACCTTTGTAGATTTCAAACTTGAATGATTTTCTTTCTTTACAGTCCTTGGTAGACTCAAGTCAGGAACTACCACTTTTAAATGGGGATTGCCTTGTTCACAGAAATAGACATAAAGCCTAGGGGGTCTTTTATGCTTTTCTGACAGGCACTTCAGCAAACACAGTGCTTTATTCATGTAAAATATTCCTTGAATTCTTGAAACAAGTAGTTCTCTATTTTCTAAAACATTTGATGTGATGAGTGTTCAGGATAGCCTAATGAGATGGACTTATTAAAAATGCAATGATAACTGTCAAATTCTTTTAAAATTACTCTGAAAGAGAAGATAATGATGACAATTCCAGTTCTGAATACCTGTATTCAATTAATTTAATGCTGTTTTAAAGTAAAATGCAGAGTAGTCCACGGATTAGAATACGGTTGTCCTCATGCTGCGGACCAAAGATCCAGTTACTAAGCCTGAAGATGATCTTTATCAGGCTTACTTATCTCAACAAATTAACCTAGAGTTCTTTTTAAGTCAAAAATCTGCAGATGACAAGTGGTGGATATAATCCTTTCAGAAATAAAGCAACACATGTCTAGTCTTCCTGAGAGACTCTAACTTCTGATGATGATGATGAGTAAATGGTAATAACTTTCCCATACAGACAGGTTGAAACAATGGTAGAAGAAAAATCTAAACCACAGTATTTCACATTACCTTCCTAGTGAAGACATAGACAACTAATTATTTACATGATTACTTTTTACATGAAGAGAGCTTCTATGGCTCTTCTCTTAGTGTTTGTTGGGTTTTATCTTGTTTGTTTCTTAAGTACAAACTTTGGCACTAGGCTTTGATCAGGCCTTGTTAAAAGCTTTGCTAAAATCTGTGTACTGTTCTAAAAGATAAACATTCCAGGCCTCAGGATTATGACACATAAATCCCCTTTTTGATTGGATTTGAACAATTANGCCTGAAGATGATCTTTATCAGGCTTACTTATCTCAACAAATTAACCTAGAGTTCTTTTTAAGTCAAAAATCTGCAGATGACAAGTGGTGGATATAATCCTTTCAGAAATAAAGCAACACATGTCTAGTCTTCCTGAGAGACTCTAACTTCTGATGATGAGTAAATGGTACTAACTTTCCCATACAGACTGGTTAAAACAATGGTAGAAGAAAAATCTAAACCACAGTATTTCACATTACCTTCCTAGTGAAGACATAGACAACTAATTATTTACATGATTACTTTTTACATGAAGAGAGCTTCTACGGCTCTTAGTGTTTGTTGGGTTTTATCTTGTTTGTTTCTTAAGTCCAAACTTTGGCACTAGGCTTTGATCAGGCCTTGTTAAAAGCTTTACTAAAATCTGTGTACTGTTCTAAAAGATAAACATTCCAGGCCTCAGGATTATGACACATAAATCCCCTTTTTGGTTGGATTTGAACAATTAGAAAAAAAAATCCAACTAACAACTTTAATAAGAAGTCTGAGTCCCATAAAGAGGTGTTCTAAACTTTCAGACTGTTGCCAAGAGCATATTTTGGGCTTACTTGGTTCCTGCATATAGTAGTTGTCAAGAAAATATTTATATAGGNACAAAATAGACAAAAATATTGTAAACGTCTGCAACAAAGTGCAACACCTATGGTGAAACTCATCACATTCTTGTCATGTATGAAATACAGTAGCATTGGAACAATTAAAGCTTCATTTTCTTCTTATTTATCATTTCAAAGAGGATGTTTGTTCTGGTACTTTGATAAATGAAATGGAAGCAATATAATGACAAAGAAAATTCATAGATGATAGCATTACTAAGGAATAGGAATAAAACAATCTCAGTTTACTGCTAAGCAGGAAACTTTATGCTTTATTCACTTACAGAATACAGAACGATTCTAAAGTCAAGAATCTTGCATTTTTTTTTCAATCACAAATTCTCTAAATAAAATTTTATTGAAAAGATTAAATCAAATAGCAAGTGACAAAAAGCAAGAGACTACTCACCAGAACCTTTGTTCACCAATCAATTAAAGCTCATAATTATCAAATGGTAGGCAATTAACCTATGCTCTATTATTTCAGTTATTGTTTGACAAAACTAGGGTTTTTTAATTTTTCTTCCTTTATTTTTGAAATCAAATTCTTTTTTAAGTTGACAAGACTTTTTACAGGTGTGATTTCTATAGCTCTGTGATTTCTGGTTCACATTCTTCTTACATCTGAACTCAATTGGTGAAAGAGTTTTTTTTTGCCTTTCCCCACATCCCACCTCTATGATTGGCTTTATCTGCAGTATCTCTAAATACAACTACTTGCTTGGGTATGAGAATGTCCTAGTTTAAGCAATATATTATATATATGATACAATTGCAACCTTCCAACAATCTTCAGAAAAATATGTTTTTGAAAATATGATAATGCTATATATTAATTATTTAAGATTTTGCAATATTTCTATATTAAAGAAAGGATTTAGTGAATGAAAAATACAATTATGTTATCTGAATTTCAAAACTATATTGCAATTGTTAGGTTTAAGCCAAGTTTTGATTAAAAGATGTCAAGTGAACTTGATCAGATGTAATTATTTTGTTTTTCATAAAGGAGTGTTCTCAAAACTACCTCAAGGATCCCTGAGTCTTCCTCACTTTCTGCAGTGGATAACAGGAAATTTACAAAGATGATACAGAGATTGAAAATGTGGTCAAAACACCCCACAAATTTTGTTGCTTCAGTGCCCTGACAAAATGTATTCTGCAGACTATTGCATGTGAAACTTCACAGTTTTCTTTCACAATGGTGGAGTGAATATTTTCTTCAGGTCTGATCCATGTCAGTTGGCACCTCCTGACCCATTATTTGTTCAAGGGTCACTTTGAGCTTCAGGTTCAGAAAAAAGTAAGAAATGCAAAATGAAAATCAATCAAAATCATTGAGCTTTATTTGGTTGTATAGAAAAACTGTGAAGCTAGTCTGATGTTTTTCTGCAGCCACAGACAATCCCAACTTTATTTCAAAACTGGAAGTAACTATATGCTAAGTATCAATGAGATTCAGTAAATCCCTAAGTATATAAACCCAAATCACATACTATACTGCAAATTGATCTAAGGCTGTGCTTCCAAATGTTTACATTTCTGTATGTTTGCAGTGGCACTTTAAAGGCCAAAAACACGTCCTTCAAAAAAAATAGGAATAACACAGATTCAGAATAACACAGATTCAGAAAATATCTAATAAACATTCAGCAAGGAGATTTTTGTAATGAAATGTCTGCAAAGAAAATGTTAGCATCTAATGAATATGGTGTCACTTGTACACCATATTCACACAATACCAGGAGAAAGAGGAAGTGCTAGAATGCCACTGGTCTTAGAGCAATAACAGTTATATTCTGTTCTTTCCAAAACACGGAAAAAAGTGTTTCAAGTTCCTGAGTAATTTTCTGCTGAACTCTAAAGCCCAATATGGATAGACTCTGGGATACAGGAAACACAGGAAAGTGACTATCTTACTTACTCTATAACTCATCAATGGACACTTTCCTTGGTCTGATAAGTGTTAAGTTTTAATAAACATATTACAATCCATGGTTTACTTACAAACTTCTCTATAAAATACATCTCCATAAATAATAATATGGTCTACATAATTGTACTAATAACCTGGAACACTTCAGGGCCATTAGGTCTGATTTTAGGTAGTTGTTAGGATAATATAATTATAGATTTTCAGATAGGAAATTAATCTTTTCTTCCTAGCATTCCTTCCCTATCATGATTATGTTGTGCTAATCTTTTCTGCAGTTTTAGCTAGCTTCAGTTGATAAGTATTTAGCTAAAAGAAGTTACAATTTTTATATCAAGTTAGAAAATTATGTTCTGGATGAGCAGACAGCTGAACAGTTAAAATATAGTTTGGAGGACCTGTCTTGGAGGATAATGGTTAATAAGCCTTTTTCTACCTAGTGGTCACCAAAAACTGGAGGGGTCTGTCTTTATCAATGATGTGGAAAAGGTAACCATGTGTACTCATCATTTCCAGATGACACCAAATTAGCAGGAAAAGGGTAAAGAGAAGCAGGGAACCAGTTAATAATCTCCATGGCAAGGCTGCTGTGTAGGGGAACCAAGAGAGGCGGAAAGAATAGGCTGCCAGTAAGTAAGCTCATGAAATTCACACAGACTGATACTAAACCCTGCTGCTGGGTGGGCAGAAATTCCTTTGCAATATCCCAAGATGAGGCCTGACTGGCTGGGCAGCAGTTCTGTTGAGAAGGACCTGGTGTGCTCTGGCATGAAAGGCCAGAAGGGTCCTGGGCTGTCACTAGGAACCCAGACAGAAGGTTAAGAGGAGTGATTACCTGCTTTCCTCACAGAACCTTAGGCTGCATCTAAAGTCATGTGCCCAGTTTTTGGGCACCCCAGTCAATAATGATATTGATAGACTGGGTGAATGCACTAGAAGGTTTTCAGGAGAGGCTGAGAAAGATGTGGTGTTTTAGCCTGGAAAGGAGAAAGCTTTGAAGGGTCCCCCCAGAAACCTGACAGCACTCATGGAAGCACCATCCAAAAGATAGAACCAGGCTCCTTCACAGTGGTAACAGGAGGATGTGAGAAATTTACATAAATTGAAACAAAGAAATGTTCCAGCAGGATAGAAGGAAAAACATTGTCCTCAAGAGAACCAGCAAGCAGCTGACCATACTGTTCAAAGAGGTTGTTCAATCTCAGTCCTTGGGAGGTGTTTGAGAGCCAAATGTATCAAATACTGACCAATCTTGTGTTAGCTCAAACTTGGTCCTACTTTATGGTAGAGGTTGGAAAAAGAGAGGTCCTGAATTCTCTTCCAAACTCAGCTACCTTTCAGCTAGATAATCCTATAATTCCATTATTGCCAAGGATTTTCTAATGAAATATTATTCATGCTGAACTTAGCTGGATGTCTTCCCTTGATTTCACTGGGGCTAAATGCTGGAATGGTTTTATTTTATTCCAGTATGAAGCATTTCTGTGAAAGCAAAACACAACTCTCCCCTTCCCATTAATTTCTATAGAAATACTTGATATGACTAAAGTAGACCCTGTGGAACAATGTAACAAAAATGAAAAAAAAATGCACATAGAAAAGGCAAATTTTATTAGGATTAATCACATAAGAGGAGTTGCAAGGTCTCTACAGTATCTTGCTTTTTTGTAACAATAAAGTGGCTTCATTGTATGACAAAACACAAAGCATACTTTCAAGGTTATGAAGTAAAATTACTTCTGTGGGGTAAGGAACAAACTGATAATAAATGTTATGTGCTTAGAGATTACAGTAAATTTTTTCTTCGCTTCATTTTTTATTTGATTTTTCCTCAATGAAAATAGATTTCTCACAATGGTGTCTCTAAATATGTATGTTTTATAGTTTATTTGATAAAACCTGAAGATTTGTTATGATTTAGTAATCTGACCTCCTGCAAATCATAGGCATGTTTACAGTAAGAGATGATAATATGTAATACAAAATTGAATTAGAAGATGGATGTTGTTTCTCTTTTGAATACAGATTCGCCAGATGTACATGTCTTCACATTCTTAGTACCTGACATTTCTGTGATGATAAATTTTATGCAGTCACAGCCTCCTTTTGAAAGTCTTGCTGTAATGGGCAACATCTTCAAAACACTTTGCTCAGCAAACACATAATCTAGGATTTAAGGTTGCTAGCATAAGCAGGACTAAATATCAACCAGGCATCTTCTACAAGTGACTACTGGACATTAAACAGCCCATAATCAAATGGTGAAGAACACTTTAGGTTTGAATATCAACCACAGTACTACATATAGGGTGATAAAAATGAATTTTATTTCCATCACACAAAAGTTCATGACAGATATGATATATAACAGACTATGTCTAAATAGCAAAAAAACCAAATCAAACAAAAAATGGTGAAAAAGAACTTCCTCACCCTCATCAAGCAGGATGAGCTTGTCACAACAGCTGTCGCCAGATTCTTGAGTTCTGTGATTTTCCTAAGATCATGTTTTCTTAGCCATGGTTTCTGGCATTCTGTGATTTTTGCTTTGGTTGGTGGAATGAGCTGGTATGCAGTTGTAAACTGCAGGCTTTACAAGGGGCTTTCAGATAACAACCCGTAGGAGTGAAATGAAGGTGAGCAGAGAGCAGCTTCAATGACAAGGCAGCAGAGACATGATGGCTCAGGTCAGTGGATTCAAGAGACAGGTTCAATACTGTGAACCTATTGTGGATAATAGGGAAAACTATTAAATATATAGGATGTAGGCACATATATTAAAATCCAAACATGTTGTTTGCTATTAATTTTTTTTAAGTATCATCCTGACATTATGATGCTGGTTATATAAATGTGGGAAGGAAGTAGAAAACTTGTAGGGTAAATAAAGAAATATTTGCAAAGCTGGGACTGAAATTAAAATATATATTGAAACCTTTCTTATGCTTCAGTTATGTTTGTGTTCACATTGTCATTTTTGGTCAAAATTTCAGATACAGACATTCACTTCAGCATGCAATTTATTTTCAGTTTTGCTTCTCTGTATTTAGGAATTCTCTAGATGGATGTATTTCTTTAAAATCAATAGGTTTGAAGATACATGATCACCTTGGGGTTTTTAAAAACTGAACATTTTTTTTCAGAATAAAATATATTCAAGATGGTGCTTTAAAACGCTTCTGAAATTAATATTCTTTTACAAAAAAAATCTATATAACTGCATTTAGTAGAACAGTAATATTCCAATACTTCTGATCACCTATGGAATTAGATTTCCTTGAAGTTGCATTTACTCAACAAATAATAAATAAAATCAGTAGTTATGCTTTCAGAATTTTCTCTCTTGCAAATAGACTACATCATGAATTTCAAACATTAGCATATGTTGGCATTAAAAGGTGTCCCATATTAAGCAGATTAAATTATTTGAAAAGCACCTATCTAATCATTCTTAAAACTGGAATGATGGGCTCATCACAGAATGCTCAGTATCTCAGATTTTACCAGTGTATTGGGGTAACTCATGTATCTGAAATTCAGGAGATGGATATTATTTTATTAGGTTATTATGTTTCATAAAAAATATTAACCAGGAAAATATATTGCATATGACATGTAGTCCAGTAGCTCACCAAAAGAAATCACAAAACTAGCTGAAGCTTCCTTCTGAGCACTAACTTGTGAAAGAAAACTTTTTGTCACCAAAAGTTTTAAGTATATCAGATACAAAGGATCAGCTCTATTTATTCCCTGTTATTTTTTAAAACTGAACCAATTATAGAGACTTCTTAGTAATTTTGGGGTTTTTTTATTAAAACTGCATTTTGTCAATGAGTTAAAATAATACTATTGGGTAATGTATTTATTGTTGATTTTTTTTTTTTTACTCAGGTTCAGTCAACCTTTGTAATTTGTTCAATGACAAAAACCAGTGATCTGTATCACCATACACAATTAATGGTTGAGTAGCCTGTAATAAATGAAAATGTCATCATAGCCTAGCAATTAGTGCATGGATCATCTTCAAAAACTTACACACTTTTCTGTCCGCAGCATTTAACTTTGCTCTGTGACTAAAGTTGTGTTCAAAGTGAATGGCAATATTCAATTACTGTGGTAGTGTATTATGGGAAATTGTCACAGTTGTGATTAATATCCCTCATGGAAAACAATTAATTTGGTGTCCTGTTGTTAGGTCAAGTATAAAAGCTAATTTCCTGGAGGAAAGAAAGATGTTTATCAGCATATCTTCTTTGATGTTTTAATCTGAAACACCAAGTGCTTCTTTCACTGTAAAAAGTTTTCTTGCATATACTTAAAAAAAATATGAGATAAGAAAGAGGTAGTAACAAAAGTTTAATTGAAAATATGTGTGAGGACTACAGGAAAGACAAGTACAAGGAAAAGTACAGCTCTCTCAAATTTTATCACAGGAAAATTTTCATACATGCATAGAATTGACAACGTTAGTCAAAGCTGGTTGAGCTACACAATTTTAGTGAAGTAGAACAGTTGAACACACAAAGAGTGCCATTTCCCCTTCCTCTAAATTACAAGCCAATATAATGCTCCTTCCTGTGCCAGCAAGCACTAAAAGGAACAGTATCTGTTTATGTTTAAGAAAAAGGAAGAAAGAAGAATGTTCATTCTCTACCCCCATTCTACACTTTTGTATATTTATTAATATATATAAAGTATTTAGTATGTTTCTTTGGTATATTTCTTTATTCTGATTTCCATTCCTTCTTGAAGAGACAGTTGAGGGTTTTTTTTGCTGTACTTTTACACCTTGATCTGTTACTATTTTCATGAGTGGGCATGTAGCAACTCTGAAGTTACAAAACTCAGGGTGTTTTTGTTTCTATTAGTGTAATACAGTACCCATTTTGTTTTCTTTAATGTTTATGAATAATTTATTCAAAAATACAAATATGCAGGATGACATCTTTACATGATGAATATATTAATGAATATTTATACCACATAATTCAAGACATCTAAATTATATGCCTGAGTTAGGAGAAAAGTTTCCAAACAAACCCATTTTAATATTTTAAACAAAGCAGGAACTTAACATAAACATTCTAATAATGTCTTTCTCCCTCTCTCTCCTTCTCCCTCACTGTTATATACCTTAGTACTCCACAATAAATTAGCTTACTGGACAAATCATATCACTGAATTTATTAGCCTTGATCATTCACATCCTTTTTTACCTTTTTTCTTAACTGCATTGTAATGAATATTACTTTTATGATAAGCCAACTTCCAATACCTAAATTGGGCCTCATGAAGGGCATGCAGTGATACAAGGAGTAATGACTTTGAACTGAAAGGGGGTAGGTTTAGATTAACTGTAAGGAGGAAATCCCTTACTATGAGGGTTGTGGGACTGGAACAGGTTGCCCAGAGAAGTTGTGGATCCCTAGTTCCTGGAAGTAATGAAGGCCAGGTTGGATGGGGCTCTGAGCAAACTGGTCTAGTAGAAGGTGTCCCTGCCTATGGCAGCAGGGTAGGAACTAGAGGATCCTTAAAGTAATTTACAACCCAAATGATTCTGTGATTTGATGAATTTCACAGCCAAACAGTTTTCTGTGGACAATATGGAATACTCAGTGTCAGAATGATAAAACATAAAGGAATATATTTTGAAATACATGACTGACAATAACTTCAAGCTAGTGGAAGGAAAGAAAAAAGAAAATAACTATCAAATGGTTAAAGGTTAAAAGAATATTACACCTACTTCAAATTACAAGAAACTTAGTGGAAGGGAAAATGAGTCTCAATATGTGGATGACATCCCACAACTATGATATAACAATTGTGTTGTGATCCGAGTTGTTTGGTTGGGATGTTTAGACTTAAAGATCTCTTTCTCCTCAGGATTTTTGAAACTACAGAATCTATATTTAGATTATTTTTTCTTATATCCAAATGCTGCTGTAACTTATATTTGCATTCCTTAATTTATCATGACATCTCTTTTTCTAAAATTGTGTCACCAAACCTGGTCTGACTGTACTGTTGTGAATTTCAGGGACTTGGAGGTCAGACAAAAAATAATGAAAATGGAACTGGAAAAACGATTTTTTTTTTCCCCATGACATTTGGCATAACTAAAACAAAAAATTGAAATGGCCCAAATGTATTAGTGTCCAGAACTGAGATCGCTAAGTAAAGAGATGCAGCACTTTGACAACCAAACTTTCATGACTGAATTTGATATATTCAAGTTTAGCAAGTCCAATAAAGCAATCACACTTCTAATATTACCTGATTTTATTTTCACAAACACGTACACACTGGGAAATTTTTTTTATTCTTATAAAGTATATGGATTCCAACTGTGCAGGGTTTGGATGTCTATGGTGTCAGAATGTTGTTATAGAATTAAATTTAAAATTATTTTCATATTTAAATAGATTTTTCTGTCACTATTTTACTTGTTAGAACAGTCACATTATTATATTACCAATGGACACCATAGAAAATGTTACTTCCAAAAGGAATAGCAAAAAACCTAAAAAAACCAATACATTTTACTCCTTTAAAATATAGATACTGCAGTAAAACTTTTTATCCTAAGTGTCCCTGTGTTTTCAGAATAGAAGTGATGAATAATGCATAATTCTTCATGTGGCAACGTTAGTAGGCCTCAGAAAATATGTAACCATTTTATTACTATTCATTTATGCATACAGTTAATCATAAACTACAAAGGATTGTTAGTTTTGAACCCTTAAGAAAAATTTATGAGGTCAATTTTTAAAGAATTATTCCTCTGGGCTGTAATTAGTATTTTGCAGCATATGCAACCTGATGTTATTGTAGGAGACAATTTGAACATCTGTGTGTATTATTTGAAAGGTTTCATCCCAAAAAACCTTCTTGCTTTGTGATGTTGGGATGCATATTAGACAAAAAATGGATAAAGCAGAAGGACTCATTGCTATTGCATTGGAGTCCTGAGAAATATACAACAGCTTTGGTTTTGCATTGCTTCTTAAATACCAGAGCATATGGGATCATAGGAAAAGGCTTTACATTGAAGCCTCATTTACTTCAGAAGTCAATTTATCTACTTAATGAGTTTTCACGGCTGTGGAAGGCTATAATACAGATTTTTTTAAATAGGTAAATATACCTATGCAAAAATACACATACACACCTAACATTCAGGATTAAATATATTGTATATTGAGATTGTATACCACTGGAAATCGATCTATTTTCATCTAAGTAAATTCTTAGGAATTAAAGTAGATTAAAAAGAGGGCTGATACATTTCAGAAATTATTTCTTTGAATAGACTAGGGGAAAATGTTAATAATTTTTCATTTACTTATAAATATTAATTTTAAGAGTATAAAAAAAAACCGTAATCTATTCTGGCAAAGTTATTAAGGAAGTCCAGCAGTATGAAAATTGTATCAAACTAGAGTCAGTCTTTGATAATGTCTCACCTGTTGAAGTACAGATCCTAAGAGTACACAGTATAGGTGAAAAAGGAGTCTGTCTTAAGGTCATCTTTTCTGTCACTCCACGGCAGGAAATTTTATTTAGTAAAACAGGACTCAAATATTTCATCCTTGGAGATAATATTCTGGGGTTCAATAATTATGGCTCTCCAGAAAAGCATTTTAATCATAGTTCCTAGTCCTACAATATCCTGAGTTCTCCAACGTTTCACAAGCTTAAATGTTCCCCTTATTTTTGCTTAAATTACTTCTTTAGTTATATAATTAATTATATTAAGTAATCCATTATTTGATTTGTTTAATTTGTATCACTGGCAGTTGTTGTGTTTTCTCCCCCCAGGGAAAACATTAAGAGTTGCAGGATGACTTCTTTCAGTATATAAATGGTAAAATACTAACCAGATTTCATTTATAGATATTTCAGTAGAATTCATCTCCAAAAGTCCTGGAATCCTTTTACCTCTGTAGTGAATTGACCCTGGCTGGATACTTGACACCTACCAAGGCACTTCTACCACTGTCAGGGGAGAGAAAATATAATGAAGAGTTCACAAGCTGAGAAAAGGAGCAGGAGACATCTCTCACCAAATTCTATCACAGGCAAAACAGGCTTGAGTTGGGGTTCTTACCTGAATTTATTTATGGCAAAATCACAGCAGGATAATGGGAAGTAAAATAAGACCTTAAAAACACCTTCTCCTCACCCCTTCCTTCTTCAAGGCTCTACCTCTTCCCCCAGCAGAGGGAGACAGGGAAATGGGGGTTATGGTCTGCTCATCACAAGTTATTTCTGCTGCTGCTCAGGGGGAGGAGCCCTTCCTCTGCTCCAATGTGTGGTCCCTACTACAAGGAACAGTTTTCCATTAACTTCTCCAACATGAGTCCATCCCATGGATAGCAGTTCTCCATGAACTGCTCCAACACTGATCACTCTTCCATGGGGTGCAGTCCTTCAAGGACAGGCTGTTCCAGCGTGGATCCCCAAGGGGTCACAAGTCCTACCAGCAAACCTGATCCAGTGTGGACCCCTCTCTCCATGGGTCTGCAGATCCATTAAAAGACCCTCCCTGCTCCACAGGGTCACAGCCTCATCTCTGCCACAAATTAAGAAAACACATTGCTTTCAAAATTCACACATATCCAAGACAAGCATTATTGACTGTGTTGTGACAAATGGGTGTATATAAGCACAAGCCTCTACATACATGTGTAGAAAGAGACATTTGTGTGTGTGTCAAATAAAAATATTTAAAAGATTGATCAAATATTTGACACTTCAAATACTGGCTGCACATGTGAGCACTTTGTTGAAATATTGGAATTATGAAGTGGCATGTGACAAAAACAAGCAGAAAGGTGATGCTTTCACACTGACTTGTATTTCTTAGGCTAGGTTGAAGAGAACAGTTTTATGGACTAAGTCGTTCTGAAGAGCCAGTGCTTATGTCCTTCAATAAAAGCTGCTCATTCCTGTGAAAAAGCACTGTGCATTTCAGTTACATACAAGAAGGAAGTGCTGGTTTATTTTACCTGTTTGCTCTCTTCTTCACTAAGGAAAGAATTCACTTTAGGGTGAACTGATTATGTATAAGAACATATGAATGAAGGGCAAAAGCCCAGGTTTATAAATAAAGAATTTGGGACAAAGATTTTCCAGAGTATTCATTACTAGCTGTAGTTACTCTTTACAGAGAAATTTTGCATAGCCAGCCCCGAAACCTATTCACATGTTGAGCAGAAATTACAAAGTTATATGTTGAAATTTCAGGTATTTTTTATTTAGTTGTAGGATATCAGGACAAGCATATCCTCCCTGTGAAGCTGGAAATGAGTTCTACTTATTTTATTTGCTCCTTATCAAATTCATGATTTCATTTGATTCACTCCTGGTTTTTTACCCAGTGGAATCCCAGTGGAGCACTGCTGTTAACTGACATGATTGCCCATAATATCTCTATTATACCTGTTATATCTTATCATGTCAAATACTTCTACCAGAGTCTTTAATTTGTGAATCATTGACAAAATAGTCCATAACAGCACCTTGAAGTGTTGAGCTGTTACAGAAGAAGTGGTCTTTATCCTAAGACGAATAGACAGAATAATAAAGGTCAAAACCTTTTACAGAGGAATACAAGTTGTTCTTCTTTTTGCCATTAGATGAAAGACTCCAACTGAAAAAAAAAATTAAAACAGGAATGAGGCTTCATAAGAAGGAATTACCAGGATAATTTAGAAAAGAAAACAAGACAGAGGTAATAATTATTTTAGAAAACTGATTGAAAAGCTATTACAATGTATTACCTTCAGCAATGTCCAATAACTGTAGAATTAATTTACCTGCTTTATAAATATAATCAAAGGACATGCCTAGGGCAGCGAAAGGTTAGAATGAGAGGAAATCCAGGGCTTCCCAAATTACCAAAACACCCTAACAACTAGTCGGAATAGCTCATTGTTAACTCTTGCCTGACACTGAGAATAAATATGGTGAATAGCCATAAAATGGCTATTCAGTAACTATTTGACCTATTAAATTTGGTTGATTTAAAAATTTCTCATTAGATTTCATTCTATTTTCTTTTTCTTTTGAAATAGTCTGCAGGTTTTGTTACTTTTTAAAAATTTTTAAATCATAGAAAAGTCACTTTCTACCTGTTTTGACTATGTTTTATTGAGTTCAGTCTTTCATTTCCAAGTATTGAAAGAAAAACATTTTTAAAAAGCTTTTAAAATTTCTAATTCACCAAAAATCTTTTCTGAAATAAATCACATATTCATTGACAATAATGAAATATTGAAAGCCATGGAAGTATGACAGGGTTCAAGTGAGCTTAAATTGAATGTTCTGTCAAGGTTTGCTTCAAGCCTCTAAAGCAAACCTCTAATAAATCAGCAAGATAAGAGCTGAAAGTACTTTCTAGAAAGGCAGAACAGAAGGTAAATAATAAGCTTAAAACAATGAAAGTAAATTACCTATTTTCAGGTAAAGAAACTATCCCATATGTTTTATGCAAAAGGCTAGAAAAGCCATCTATAGTTACTGTTAAAGGTTAAGATACATTTGTATTTTGCCCTTAAATACTTCCCTTCAAATATGTCAGCTAATTAAAAGAAGTAGAAATTAGTAATTTGATTGAATATAATTAAGTCCCTTCAATTTTGTAGTGGCCACAGAACACTCCAAAATCTCTCTGGAAAAATGTGCTGGTGCTCAGTAACTCTCATGGTAAACGAGGGTCTCCTGATGTTCAAATGGAACCTCCTGTGTTTCAGTTCAGTTGCTTCTTGCCTGTGTCACTGGGCACCACTGGAAAGAGCCTAGATCCATCTTCTTTACCTCCTCCAATCGGGGGCTTGGATCCATTGATGTGATCTACCCTGAGCCTTTTCTTCTCGAGGCTAAATGGTCCCAGCTCCCACAGCCTCTCTTCATTTGGCAGGTGCTTCAGGCCCTTCATCATTGTAGTGGCCTTTTGCTGGACTCCAGCGTGGCCATGTGTCTCATTCTGGGGAGCTCAGAACTGGGTACAGCACTCCAGGTGCTTACTAGTGCTGAGTAGAGGGGAAGGATTATCTTGCTTAAACTGCTGGCAACACTCTTAATGCAGCTCAGTGTACCAGTTGCCACCTTTGCAACAAGGGCACACTGCGAGCCTGTGTTGAATTTTGTGCTCCCTAGAATCTCCATATCCTTTCCTAAAATGCTGTTTTGCAGCCGATCCATCCCCAGCCTATATTGGTGCATAGTGTTTTTCCTCCACAAGAGCAGGACTTCGCTTCCCATGCACAATAACTTCATGAGGTTCCTGCCAGCCCATTTCTCCAACCTGCCTCAGGATGGTAGCACAACCCTCCAGTGTATCAACCACTTATCACAGTTTTTTGTCTTAAGGAAACTTGATCAGGGTACAATCTGCTTCTTTATCCAGACCATTAATGAAGGCATTTTGAATGCAATTGGACCCAGTGTTTAACTCTGAGGTATGCTGATAGTTACTGGCCTCCAACTAGACTTCAAATCCCTGATCCCCACCCTCTGGATGTAACCATTCAGCCAGTTTTTAATACACCTCACTTCTTTGCCCACCCAGCCCATCTTTTATCAGTTTCTCTGTGAAAATATTATGAAATGCAGTGCTGAAAGCTTTACTGAAATCAAGCTAAACAAGATTCTTTGTTCTCCCTCATCTACCAAGCTGATTTTTTCATTGTACATTACAAGGTTGGTCAAGCATGATCAGTTTGGATCCATGCTGACCCCTATCATCCTTTTCTCCTTCACCGGCATGGAATTGTTTTCCAGGATTAGCTACTACATCACTTTCACAGTGACTGAGGTAAGGCTGATTAATCTGTATTTCCCAAAGGTCCTTCTTCTTGCCCTTCTTGAATATATAAAGATAAGATATATCTGCATTCATCCAAGTTGTGGTTAACCTTGGCTGGCCACCAGATGTCTACTAAGCCAGTCTAACACTCCCCCTTCCCAGCTGGACAGGGAAGAGAAAGTATAATGAAAGGCTCATGGATCAAGATAAGGATAGGGACAGATCACTCACCAATTGCTGAAATGGGCAAAACAGGCTCAACTGGGAAGATACTATTTTAATTTATTGCCATTTGAAAGTCAGACTAGGATAATGAGAAAGAAAGACAAATCTTTACACATCTTGACCTCCTGGGTTCAGCCCTACTCCCAGCTTATCTACCACTTATCTCTAAGAAGGACAGGGGAATGAGGAACCGGGACTGTGGTCAGTTAATCTTGTCTCTGCTGCTCCTTCCTCTTCACACTCTACACTTACTGTCTGACATTGGCTCTTTTGGACTCAGAGGAAGCTTCTGGCACCTTCAGACAGAAGACACCTCTGCAGCTCCCCCACCCTTCCACTAAAAAGGCCTTGGACACAAACCCAATATACCCAGTTCTCAGTGTGCCATGTCTGACACTTGAGCAATGTTTCACAGATAGCCAAGAGCAGCCTCAGAATACATCAGCTGACTCCCCGTCAAGCACAGTTAATGCTACTCCTACCTATTGCGTTTTGCTGAAGGCTGACTGCCCTTAGGATCTCTCTCCATGGACTTCACAAATGCATGACTAGAGCAGTAAAAGCAAGATTTCAGTCAACATCATCTAACTTGAAAGTTAGATGTGAACTAAGAGTGATACAGTGCCTATGGTCCACTATATGGTTAACATTTTATAGCCAATGACACTGATGTACAAACTTGCTAAACCATTACAAATTTTAAAAATAAACTTTTTATTCTACTTTTAATTAAAAATTAACTCTTTCCTAACATATCAGTAAGTCTTCAGCAATTTAAAAATGCAGAAATGTTCTGCATCTTTTCTAGACAAACTATTGCAAATTAAAAACCCAATTCTACAGTATTACTTACAATACTAAATCTGTTAGCGACATCAATTCTTTATTAGCACATTGAAAAACATTGATTTTACCCCAGATGTTTGAGAGAGATTTCTTTATCAGATTATTTGTCCAAAATATTTGCACATTTCTAAGGTTTAAAAGTCATATGAAAATTGAGTTTATGCATTTGCTCTTTTTCTTAAAAATTAAATTATTTCACAGTATATCCTTAAAAAACTATATTTTATATTTCATTATTTGTCATATTTCTGGAGATACTTATTCTCATTACTTTCACTCAGAGAAAAGTAAATTAATTAGTGGTATTTATTTACCTTGGAAAATATGAATATCTAACATTTAAGAAAACTAACAAATGAAAAATAATGTCACTAAATGCATCTTGAACAGCATTCTTCATTGTCAATGTGTATTATCCTTCTTCTTTGGGGGGTTGGCTTGTTTTGGGTTTTGTTTTTTGGGTTTTTTGTTTGTTGTCACTTTTTAAATATCATGCATCACCTGTTCCCCTATAGCCGAGCCATTATTTTCATTAAAAATTTAAAGCTACAATATTGCACTGGGTCACACAATATGAAGAGCTCATATCACAAGATATTGTGATTCTCCAACTGGTACTGAGCTCAATAAAGTAAAAAATGTGACAGTGAAGCTCTAGAAAAATGCTCACGTTTCTTTGAATATGTGGAGCAATTAAGGTGTTACTATAATAACGTTTCATTTAACTTTATTTTCACTGTTCAGTACTTAAAATCTGTGACACATTTTATGTGAAAATTAGTTTGGATCCTCCCTGCATACAATGGTTGACGTATTACTGTGGCTGCCCGGGGGTGGTGGNAGGGTTCTTTCAGAAGCAAAAGGTATTTAAAGATCCTCTTCATATCCAACGTGTGGTTATTTTACTTCATTAATTGGTTTCTTATAAAATATTAATTACTTTAACTTATGATACTTTTTTGTCCTTCCTACACATTTCTTTTACAACTGAAAAGTCAGTTTTTTGTGGGTCTTTAGGGGTCTGACATTCAAAATACTATTATCAAGTAGGACTACACCAAAAACATTTTTCCTAGATAGCTAACTATTGATTCACTCAGAACCCTACTTGAAGTATCTTTTTTGGATGTGATTCCATATTAATCACTATCTTAAATGTAAGTATGCAAACCTGTGGTTAATGTGGCTTATATGTTTTTTTCAAATCACTAAACAGAACATTTCAATGAATCTGTTGAGGATTATCACAAGTTCATATTTAGTATACTTAAACTTACCATTACCAACCTAGTCTGCATATGCAATGTAAACTTTGATCAAATTAATTTTGTTCCAGTCTCTTGTTATCCAAATAATTTTAATGATTTATACTTTTTTCCCAAACATTTGTCTTTTGTCCCATGAACTTAAATTGGAAATAAAGAAAAATGCCTCCTCTTCTACCATATGGGATCAGGATGTATATTTGACATCAAGCAAATTGCAGCCATATGGAATTATGCTGACTCCTATTAGAACTACATTCTTAAGGGTATTTTGTTTATTCTTAATATAAACTTGTATGTTACTTTTTCTGAAAACACATTTATGCATGAATATGATTTAATGGATAGATAGGTCAATCCAAAACACAACTTTTTTTGTTCTTTTGGGGAAGATAAATCATAAATACCTAAATCCACCAAAACTTTTTTTAAAAATATGCAGAGGTGGTTAAGTAAATCAGTGAAAGCATCTTTATTTGTATCTCTACCACTGAGAAGGAGAAGAAAAGACTTGTAATTTTACTTAACTAAATTTTTTGTAAACAGCTTTAGGGCTTTCCATAGATGGACAACTGCAACAGCTTGTAGACCTTCTGCAAGAAATAAAATAAACCGACCAGGGTGCTGTAAAGGAAGACATTTTGTAGAGCTTTTGGGGTTTTTTTTTAAGCTATTTTCTTCTATTTCTGCTTTATTTATAAGGTTTATGTAAGCAAATTACTTGTCTGGAGTGCTACTATTTGAGCACGCTGACTCTCTATGGGGAAGAAGTCAACCAAAGCATTTTGTTTCTGTAGAAAACAATTGAGATTTAACTCAAGGGATGAGATCTGCAATGTTAAAAAGCTTTGCTTTCTAAAGAAGAATCAATCTAATTTGAGAATAGTGACAAACAAGCTGAAATAAGTTAGGTGCTGTGGAAATTACCTGGTCCAACACTGACTTAGAATAAATAGGCATACCCAGACTATTTGTGGTTTTGCGAGCAGTGGTAAGCTTCCTTCTTTGAGCCATAAAAATCAAAGGGGAAATAAAAAATTAATAGCAAAACCACTCCAAAACAGCTCAAAATTAAACTCGTTGGTGAATTGTTCCATGGAACATCACAGATCCTGTACTGAGTTGACCCTGGCAGGATGCCAGGCACCTACCAAAGCCTCTCTCTCACTCCCCTCCCCTGCTGGGCAGGGAAGTAAAAATATAACAAATGGTTTATGTGTTGAGACAAAGTCCAGGAGACATCACTCACCAAATACTGTCATAGGTAAAGCAGGCTCAAATTATGAGATATTGAGTTTATTACTAACAAAATCAGAGCAGGATAATGAGAAGTAAAATAAGAACTTAGAAACACCTTCCCCTCACTCTTCCCTCCTTCACAGCTCTACCTCTTCTCCCCTCAGTGGCACAGGGAGACAGGTTATGGGGGTCTTGGTCAGTTGCTTGAAATGCAACTTATATATGTGAAATCAACAGTAAAAATAACAATGATATTTGAACATTTAAAGTATAAACTGCCATGGAATTCCAGTGTAATCATAAAGCACTGTACATCTTGGTTAGCTGAAGGTCTTTAGCCTAATACTTGTGTTTCCCACCGTTGTTTAAACCTCAGCTCTTTCAGTTTGTGTTTAGGGTGTTTGATTAGTAGAACTCAGCTGAAATCCTAAGAGTTAGGCCTACAAGTTTGCTATTTGGGATTCTATTTATATATACAGTATGGTAATTTATTCTGCTTAGAATGGGAAAAAAAATTGTAAAAATATATAATGAATAATTTTTTAATAGCTGAAGGTTCCCTGTTTTGTATCTTGGTTGATGAAAAATCAGTCAGATTACCACAGTATGCTAGCAGTCACAAACACCATGGGTTTTTTCCTAAGTGCATTGTGCCTTTATTTATACAAAGCAGTAGTACACTACAGAGTCACTGTTGTTCCAATTTCTCAAAGACTCCCAAGGCACTGGTGCACCATCCTTGTTATAACAGATGGTCTTTAGCTGGAGCTTCTCACCTTGAGGAGCTGGTACCACAGTGGAGGATTTGCCCTGGGCATGTCCTTACAAGACTTCAGTTGCCTACCTGTCAGCCATTCACCATGCATTTAATGGGCATAAGGAAGAGGCTTAAGGCATTCATGTTGTTCATCATATGTGCCAGATGTCCAGAGCAACGGAGCTGAGCCTGCAAGAATATTGCCATAACACTGAACACTTGATACTGATGTAAGATAGCAGTATCCTAGATTGACAAATTGTTCAAAGACTAAATTTATTAAACATCTTAAACTCCACTTTTTTCTTTTTATTAACAAGTTCAGCTTTTAAAAATGCACATACATTTAAATATATCCTTACTGACATATTTTAAGATGAAAATATTATTTACAGTAATATTAGATATTCCACACACGTGTTATTTCAAATAACCATTTCTAGCAACAGTAAAAGGTAGTTAATATTATACTTTGATGCAAGGAATACAAGATAACATTGAAAAATAAATTGAACTTAATTTTTATACCCATCTACATTGCCACATTTAAAGGCATGTGTTAGCAATGTTCCATTTTTCTCTGAATGACTCATACTAAAAAAGTGTATGTTTTTAAATTCCGGTTCAAAAGTCAAATTAGAATTCAGATTTTCTTACTCTTCTACTTCAGTTTTTAAGAAGTTTTGTGAGCAATTATCATGTTTAGGAATATGTTAATACACTGTATTATCGCACTTCTTAATTATCTTTTTCTGATAGACTTGGGCACCTTGAAGGTTTAATATCCCAGTAGAGTTGGGAGGGAGTTCCCATTCTACTGATTGATTTAATACATGCATGAAGTGGTTTCTGAGTGTGGATATGTGTGCTGCATAAGGGAGTTGGGCAGAGTGTAGGGTTTTTTCAGACAACAATAAGAATAACTGAGCAGTAAATAGTGAAGTAGAATTGGAAGCTGGAAGAAAAATATAGATAGTGAGTAAATCACAGACCATTCATTGCTGAGAGCCCCAATGTTTCCCAGCATCAGACAGAATCCAAATGAATTCCCATGATACACTCTACATACCCCATCCATGGAAATGTTCTTTGTCTCTCCTGAGCTGGGATCTTGTGTAACAAACCAAACCATGTGTCTTCTACTGACAGGTAGGAATGCTCTCTCTTTCATGCTATCCACTGGAGTGCAGAGCAGTCCATCCACTATGGGGTTGTTGCCTAGTTAACAAAAAGAAAAAAACCTTTCAACAAAATTAAAGTGGTAGGATAAAAAAGCAATTCTTTAATGAAAGCTTTCAGGTGCACAAAATATGGCATTGTACATTCACAAAATCAAATTAATACAAATTTTATAAGGTTAATCAATTACTATATCTAGCAGGTACATCCAAGAGGAGATTCAGTTGCCCCTTTGGGTCTGTCCCTTGGAATAGTTCCAGGGGCTTCTTTACCTTATGTCTTGTTCTGCCCTCTCAGATTGTAGTTGAAAAAAAAAAAAAAAANTAGTAAAAAAAAAAAAAAAAGAAAAAAAGAAAAAAAGTGTCCTTATTAGAAGTTCTCTTCTTGAAAATAGGACTAAACAGAATTTCAGAAATGTGTTAGTAAGGAATTAGCTTAACTATGAAAAAGGGTAGGAAACATAATGGATGTTTTATTACTATATATTAAGAATCTATGAAGCTAAAAATATGAAAAAGACTTTAAATCTTTAGGTATCAGGGTATTCCAGCATGTTCCAGAGGTGCATATGTAGACATGAATATCAGTTTCTCATGCTGACATAAGGGTTTCTCAGTATCAGATTAGACTGTAGAAAAAAATTCATCACTAGGGGTTGGATAATAAAGCATTGGAACACAGTGACTGGAAAATGGTTGAGTTACCATCCCTGGAGATATTTAAACAGCGTGTAGATGTGACTATAGGGACATGGTTTAGTGGTGGACTTGGCAATGTTAGGTTACTGCTTGGACTCAATGGTCTTAAAGGCCTTTTCCAACTTAAGTTGTTCTGTGATTAAATATTCCCTCTCAGGTCCTGCATAAATGCTCACTAGCTTATAAAATTTGGGTTTTTTTGCTCTTAAAGCCCCTCTTTGATATTGATTTCTGATAACATGGCTACAGAAAAAAACCTCAAACATCTCAACATATATTTGTCTAAGGGAATATGGACAAAAATGATAAAATCATAGTTGTACATCAAGAATAAAACACACATACAGCACAAATTTTTTTACAACTATTATTAGGAAACTATTATTAAATGATTAGACATTAATACTATGAACATGTATTTTGTATCTATAATTTTACATTAGTTTTTAAACCAATGTAAATAATTGCAATATTAAAGGTAGTCAGGAACAAATAAAACATTACAATTAAAAAATACTAATTCAAATTTGACTGTAATTAGATATCCCTTGTTTTAAGCAAACACTTTAAAAAAAAAAAAGAAACAACAAGGAATAAAAAATAATCTTGATTTCTTATGGTCACTGCAGTTTAATTTCTCAACAATAAAATAATGACTTGAAAAAAATTAAGTTATAAGACTGAAAGTACAAAAAATTTTTCCTCAGCTTGTCAAACTGGAAATAAGAAAAATATTTAAAAACATTTCAATAAAATTTAATCATTGAATATTCAGAAAGGACACCTAAAAGGGCAAGAAGCACATTTAAAAAATAATTTAATATTAAAATACATGAGTTTTAAAGGACTTTGCATGTTTTAAAAATATTTCCTTTATACCAATAACTGATTTTCTGAAGGTGGTTAATATTCATTAACTTAGGCAAACTTTAAAGTAATAGCTGAGAAATTTAAGTGTTTTGGGCTTTTTTAATATACCTAATTTTTGCCTTCTTTTAGGATGCAATTAAAGGAAGACATTGACTTGTATTATCAAATGTCATTTGAAAGTCTCATTTCTCCACCAAAGAAAAAGTCTATAATTTAAACATTATACTGAAGAAAAGAATCTGACTAATTTATTCATCAGAGAGAACTGTGACCACATCTACTTAAAAAGAGACAGCATCTTCTGAAATTTCCTTTGGAACACGTATAGCAGTCATTTCATCTTTAGAGAACACTGTTCTTAGGCTTTGGTCTTGCAAGATGATGCAGGTCTAGTTACATGAAACAAACTGGATCATCTTCAAATAGTTTTTATAGTTCTCTTACAAACTTAACCTTAAAAAGTGATGTGATTTTACAAAGAAGAGTGGAAAATTGTGTGTCACACTTCCTTCAAACAGCTGAAGGCTTACTGCCAGCAAGAACCGTGATCAGAAATGTTTGACAGGCTCTGTGGTTAGGGAGCATTTGCTAAATTGTGTTTCCTTCCCTCAGTGTTGTGTTTCAGTATTCATAAAGTGACAATGCAGAGGTGGATTTGGGGAGAAAAAAAAGATGGAAAAAGGACAGTAAGTTCTAATGACACAGAAGATAAAGAGAGCTCCAGTATTTCCTTGTACAAGAAACAGGCATTTAAATTTATACACATTTTTGTCTTGCTGTAATCAGTACTGTGCTGAGAGGTTATAAGTAAATTAGTTAATCAGTCAGCTGATCAACTTGACAACATTAAAAATATGTCATTATAAAGAATTTTATTGATAGAAAAAACATTATATCAAACTTATTTTTAAAATAAGATTTATCTTTACATGAGTTTAGCAGAAGAACCAAAATGCGGTACACTCTAAATGCTTTACAGAAGAAACAAGGTAAAATAAGAAGACTAATTTTTAATTAAAATTGTTAAAGAGTAGATCTAGGCTTTGGTGGTTTAAAACTATTGTACTTATTTTTTTTTTCATAACATTTTATTTCATCTGAGTTCCTTTTTTTCACCCTCAGTCTTAAGGAGAGGGCTCCCTTCTGCTCTCCCCTACCTAGTTTCAACACTTTTGAGGTGGTAATCTGTTCCATGAAGGTGTATGTTGTTTAAAATGCTCAGTGGGTGGGAGAAAAGTGTCTGGATTATTTGGAATAGATTTGGAGAGAGTTAACCAATTCATGATAGAAACAAAGAGCATCCAGTAAACGTCAGTGGGCATCCTGTGCCTACACAATCAGGTATGTGAAGTCAAGTCAGCTTCTGAAGACTGTTGTTTTTCCATTTAAGGTAGCTCTGTGAGTTATTTTGCTGGCAGAAGAAAGCTCAGTCTAGACTTCCAAAGCAAACTGTATCTGCATATAAAGCTGGAAGTAAGTCTGTGCAATTACACTGTCTCTCAGTAGGGCTTGTTATGGTGAGCTCCGAGTTGCACTGACCACAGTTACATTGTGCTGATGTACCCCGAAGCACCAAGGTAGCAAACTCCTGTCCATTTAGAATTCATAGCATAGAATCCTCTCCTGAGGATGTCTACAAAGTAATTGTTAGCATATATCAGGTTGTTTTGATCAATTTGCCTTCAGATATTTTTTAAAAGGAAAGAGCTGACTACCTTTTTGTCAGATGGCAGCGTGTCCTTATGTGAAAAATTTCTTGCTTTTTATAGCACTATTTTTTGTTAAACAGATAGAGAAGAAAAATAGTTTTAGATATGGCAAAAGAGAGCTACATCAGTGAGTAAAAAGATAACAAAAACTTAAGGGAAAACAATGAAATTAAAACAAAAGTTGTAGAAAGGGAACAACTTTTGTTATATTTTAAATTATAGCCCAAAATAGATCTTGGTAATTGTTTTTCATATTAAATTGAAGTGCTTGAATTATACTAACATTTGCCTCAAACAATGCTAGCTATTTGGAAAGCATTAAGATCTCAATATTGCACCAAAGCAAACAAGATAAGGAAGATTTTCACTGAAAGACAAAACCATATATATGTTTTTTTCAACTATCCCCAGATTACAGTTTTTGGAAAATAAATTAGATGTGTTTGTAACACCTTTGAAAATAGGTTCATTTAGCTTATGTATTGAGTAACACATGTTATCCCTAGAATACTCTTGGTATAAAATTTATGGGAGTTGTATGGTTCTGTTTGGCATATTGGTTTATGCAAGGCTAAGTGGTAACTATAATTCTTCATGTAGAGATGTAAAGTTTTAGTTTTATCCTTTGTAAATTGGTATAAAATGCAGGGTTTATTTGATGTCTAGAGTCTAGCAGGATGTCTTTGTATTTTTTTTTCTTTCAACTGTACTTCTAAGTTAAAACATATAAATGTTTTTATATTGTGTTTTGCTCATAGTATGACATTAGCAAGGAATTATTCTCTATTTCATCTCATAAAATATAAAACAGTTAATGAATTTTGTTGGAGTACTTACTAAGAAGATATACAGGTATTGGTTATAGCTCTCATCAAGGGCATATTTTTAACTCATCATCACAAATTTTAAAGTAAAAAACATAGTTTTTAAAAGGCATAGAGATCTTCTTTGAGAAGTAGTCTCTCTGAAAAATGTCATGTGGAAATAGTAGTTTACCTGTTCTCTTCTTTGGGGTCACTGTGCTTTTTAGCCCAAGTCAGTCTTATCAATAATATTTGACAAGACATTCTCCTTGAACCTTGGAAAAAAAGAAATGGGAAGAAAACACTAAGTTTCTGATTGTTTCAATTCTTTAGGTCTACCAGGATGTATTGGCTTTATTTAGAAGTATTTTATTTCTGTCTTATTAAGGACCATCATTTATACCAAAGGGGAAAAAAATAAAAGGCTCTCAAAGATTGAAGTTGGTGCACAAATATCAATCAAAGTCATTGTGGTATGATCTTACTTGAATAGGTGATCTGCATCTAAAAATACAGTTTGAAATAACATCAGGTACATGGACAGCTTTCTCAATGTTTAGGAATTGGTAAAATTAAAATTAATACAGTGATAAATGTATTCAGAAAATATATTTTTTTAATATTGGAAAACTTCTAACCTATTTATATTCTTTAAATATTTATATGCATGTTTGTTTTCTTTGAAAGGTTGCAGCATTGTAGATAGTTTAAAAATATAATAAAAATCTCTCCAAAGGTCAGTATGTCATTTTCATTCTTTTTTTATGCCAAGTGTCTGTGGATGCATTCACTTAAGGGCCAGTTCCTATTTCTTTTTCTCCAACTTAACAAGTGTTGGGTTTTTTTTCAGCATAGATACTTTATTTATTATCAACTAAAAATATCAAGTGAACTGGCCATTACATAGGTTTTCCGCATCTAATTTCTTCAAAAGAAAGGAAGAGTGGAAGGAACAACAACTAGAGAGACAAGGGTTTCAGAAATAACCAGTCTCCTCAAGCAGTTTATAGAAAATACCCAGCATGTCATAGACTTAGACTTATACAATCTAGATTCTCTGAGGTCATCTGAGGAATATCTCTGCTTCCTCTGTGTTGAAAGCTGCAAAATAGGACAGCAAGTTAAAAGCAAAACATACTCTTGATTGATTGCTCAAGAATTGCTAATCAGGCAATTCTTAAAACTTTTTTTTAATAGAATTGATTTTTTATTTATTGAAAGCGGCTCTTCTGTGTCCTGTTGTGGGTCTCTTGAGGCCAACTGGAGCCAACTGGAACCAGTGGTGCCAGGCATGGGGCAAGCCCAGCCTCTCCTCACAGGGGCTGCCCTGCCGCCCCCACTGCCATGGACACCCAATACACAATTTCATGCTCTCCAAATGAAAACTGGGCTGGTTTTCTCTAATTCCTACTGCAGCTTTCTGTGACATTATATAAGATTCTTGGTTCATTGGGTATTGCACTTTCATGTACATTATCTTTAGCTGCTGGTTTAAACAGGCAGTGGTCTGTCTTCTATACAGTTCCAAATGTTCATTACCTCTTTTCCAAAATATGTATCAGATTACTTAGGTCACAGGGAAAGATTCTATTCTTCCTAACCCACATAGACACCAAAATTGTGATCTTACAAAAATTGCTAGGTGGCTGCCACCTTTCTGTTAGACCAATCTCGAAGGTAGCTGAAATGCAGCCTTGGAGAAAAGACACTCAAAGCCACCAGTAATACATGTTAGAAGCTTCTCCATTAGAAAGTACTGCAAAAGTTCAATAGTGTTAGAAGTGCTGTAGGATTTTAGGAATGGCAAAGGATCTGTCTTGGCTTCTAACAAGAGTATTAGCTCTACAAGAGTATTAAATCCTCAAGCCTTAGGTTTGGTGAATACTCTCTGCAACCTACTCTTTAGCACTCTTCTTTGGTGTGGAAAATGCATGATCCTTTCCTGATTTGTTAATTTATAAACTTTTTTTGTAATGTTACCTCATGAGGGTTTCCATGGATGAACAAAATGGAAAGATTAAATGTATGGTAACATTCAGCAAGAATGTATTTCCATATTAGTTGATCCTAGGCTGTGAAGTTTGCCATTCTAGTCATATTACATAGATGAAACTATTAAATTTTTAGCTTTAAAACTGTATTTCTGACTTCTAACATTCTTATTTATCTCATGTAGGAGGACTTGTGTCTCACCAAACATAATAAATTAGTCTTGTCATAAGGTTGTGTACTCTCAAAACAGAAAGGCAAGACAGAACAGAGCTGGGTTAAGGCCCAGACTAAAAGAAAGAGGATACAAAAATTAGATCATTTATCATGAGTGACGACTTTAAAGTGTCAGATTAATGTTTTATTTTATTTTGTTTTGTTTTGTTTTGCTTTGCTTTTGAGGGTTTTTTTGAGTACAAACATGCAGTTTATAGATAAATTATATATATAAACTTAAAACCTCAGTCTAAAAAAAAGAATTCTGATTAAAATTTATATTGAAATTATTCAACCAGATATACTTAAATATCTACTTTTCCCTAATAATATGAGTTCAATTTATTACATTTTTTTCTTTCCAATTCACATAGGAAAATGTGAATAATGACTGGTCTGTTAAACAGATCGTGTCTCAGATGGGACATCCTTGTTTCAGTACAGGCAATATATCACTTAATTACAAGAATTATAATATGATACACATAAAAACCCAGAAAATTAGAAGTACTGGTAAAAACAATGGTTTTTTTCTGAAAGCTTGCCTTAAAAACAACTGACCTTTGGTTCCGAGATCCTGTTGCAACAGGTACCCCTGAAACTATTACAGCTTATTTTCAAAGAACATTAAAATANGCTAAATTTTATTTCTTTCCTGGCTTCTAACGAGAGTATTAGCTCTACAAGAGTATTAAATCTTCAAGCCTTAGGTGTGGTGAATACTCTCTGCAACCTACTCATTAGCACTCTTCTTTGGTGTGGAAAATGCATGATCCTTTCCTGATTTGTTAGTTTATAAACTTTTTTTTGTAATGTTACCTCATGAGGGTTTCCATGGATGAACAAAATGGAAAGATTAAATGTATGGTAACATTCAGCAAGAATGTATTTCCATATTAGTTGATCCTAGGCTGTGAAGTTTGCCATTCTAGTCATATTACATAGATGAAACTATTAAATTTTTAGCTTTAAAACTGTATTTCTGACTTCTAACATTCTTATTTATCTCATGTAGGAGGACTTGTGTCTCACCAAACATAATAAATTAGTCTTGTCATAAGGTTGTGTACTCTCAAAACAGAAAGGCAAGACAGAACAGAGCTGGGTTAAGGCCCAGACTAAAAGAAAGAGGATACAAAAATTAGATCATTTATCATGAGTGACGACTTTAAAGTGTCAGATTAATGTTTTATTTTATTTTGTTTTGTTTTGTTTTGCTTTGCTTTTGAGGGTTTTTTTGAGTACAAACATGCAGTTTATAAATAAATTATATATATAAACTTAAAACCTCAGTCTAAAAAAAAGAATTCTGATTAAAATTTATATTGAAATTATTCAACCAGATATACTTAAATATCTACTTTTCCCTAATAATATGAGTTCAATTTATTACATTTTTTTCTTTCCAATTCACATAGGAAAATGTGAATAATGACTGGTCTGTTAAACAGATCGTGTCTCAGATGGGACATCCTTGTTTCAGTACAGGCAATATATCACTTAATTACAAGAATTATAATATGATACACATAAAAACACAGAAAATTAGAAGCACTGGTAAAAACGATGTTTTTTTACTGAAAGCCTGTATTAAAAACAACTGACCTTTGATTCCGAGATCCTGTTGCAACAGACATTCCTGAAACTATTACAGATTATTTTCAAAGAACATTAAAATATCTTGGAAATATAAATTAAAGCTGGGCATATTGAAAATCTGAAATTCATCCCTAAAATAACCATTAATTTATTTTAATTTATTAGGTTCAGACTCTTCCTTAACACTGATTATCATTAAAATCTTAACACTTGTTTCCAGCCCTATCTGTACAAAAATCTGAGTAATATCCTTTTGTCCATGTAAAGATATCCTAGCAGGCAGCATGTTCTGTAGTATTCTTGGACTATGTTTTGTTCACCCACAGTATGGACCTGTGCTAAAGTGCATCACATGCAAACCAAATCTGCCCAAATTTTGAAAGGGATTTGATTTAACTAGCAGTTGTTACCTTTCTGTTCTTTCTCTTTAGGCCTTTATAAAATACACAAGATGGACACAGAAATGATCACTAAGCCCCTGAATCACCCTGTGACAGCCCCAGCAAAACAAAAACTATTATCATTTCATTGTCAAAATGGTGACCTCTGAGAGAACTTAAAGGGATAGACTTTAAATAAACATGGTCTTTCCTACAATAAATAATAATATATCTGGCTCAAATATATACTATTTTTTTTATCAGGAATGCTGGCCAGAAGCCAACTAACAGAATACATCTTCGAGAATTTTTAAAAACAAATTTGAAAGCACACAGTTAAAATCTTATAATCAAAAATGAATTTGTAGTCCCAAAATAATAATTATTAATGAATTGTTCTTTAACTGTTCATTAATTCTGTTGGCTGATGATGGCCCCCAAGAGTTAACAAGGAAACTGGCAAATAGATCTTTGATTCAATGAAGAGAGCTGGTCTGGTGATCTGAAGGATACTACTAATGAAGCAATTTTGAAGCTCCTTAGACTTCAAGATTAGCTGCTGTGGGGGTATCTTTCTTGGTAGTGAAAGACCCAGTTGAAATAGAATGGAAATACTAATGAAAGTGATCAAATAGATTTAATTATATAGTTATGAGGGAGTACACAGGCCTTGAAAATGTAACTGTTTTAAAACAAACAAAAAAAATTATTCTTTGCCACCCCACACAAAATCTTCTTGTGGTTTAACCTCAGCCAGCAACTAAGCCCCATACAGCCACTCATTTTCGCCCAACCAGGAGGACTGAGAAGAGAATTGGAAGGGTTAACACTAGAAAATTTGTGCCTAAAGATGAAGAAAGTTTAATAGGGGAAGCAAATGCTGTGCACAAGCAAAGCAAACCAAGGAATCACTTCACTGCTTCCCATGGGCAGGCAGGTGTTCCTACATCTCCAGGAGAGCAAATCCCCTTCCCACGTAATAGTGACTTGGGAAGACAAACACAATCACTCCAAATGTCCTTCCCTTCCTCCTTCTTCCTCTCGTACACAGAGCATGATGGCACATGGTGGAATATCCCTTAAGTCAGTTTGGGTCCCCTGTACTGGCTGTGTCTCCTCCCAGCCTCCTATGCATCCCCAACTTCCTCACCAGCACGGCAGTGTGAAAAGTAGAAAAAGCCTTGGCTGTGTGTGTAAGTCTTGTTCAGCCATGATAGAAACACCTCTGTATTATCAGCCCTGTGCTCAGCACAAATCCAAAACAACCCCGTACTAGACGCTGTGAAGGAAATTAACTCTACACCAGTCAAAACCTGAACATTTCTCTAACCTCAATGAAGAATTTTTTTTTTTTTTTCTAATTCACAGTGTCTATTTAAGAGAAAAACAAAAAGCACTGACTTCCTTCACTGTTGCAAGGAGTTCTTCCCGAAGTTCTGCTTTCCATTCCCACTGTACCATGTAATAGGTTTTCCAAAAAAATGTAATCACGTGAAATAGTATTTATGTGTGTTCTACTTCTGACAAAATCTATCACAAATTAAACACAGCTAAAGTGTGTCTATTTCCCATCCTTAAAAATATTATACATTTAATGTGAGTTTAGTACTCTCTGTGTCCTGCAAGAAGTGTAAATTAACCTGACATGTAAAAAAGTGTAAATTAAGCTGAGACTTATTAAAAATTACTTTCCATTTAAGCATTATTAAGATCCAAAAAGTCAGTTTCATGCTCAATAAATTCTCAGTTATTTTCGTGTAATGATGCTCATTGTCTCATCTTGGAGTCTATCTGGAAGGAGACATTCAAGAATAGTGAGCTACATTTATTGTCATTGGAGATAAACATAGAACTATTGCAGAGTTCTGAGTGGTCCAAGCTTGTATAGGGTTTCTTCTTTATTCAGGGCAACATTCATATGAAACCCAGAAAAAAAGATTCAGTGTTTGCTGCTAGTCTCATAAGAGCAAACTGTGTTGGTTCTGTTTTGTTTTTCTTCATCTTTGCAAAAGTTAAAATGTGAGATTCTACTGTGAGTAAAAGGTAGAAGAATGTCAGCAACTGATAATAAGAAAGGGATGCATAAACCCATATATTCTGCTAATTTAAACTTAGTTAATGGCTGTAGCAGAATATCAGAAAACTCTTGCCTTCAATAGACATCCACAACAGAGATGAATAAAAAAAAAAACAATGCAAAGGAAAGGCAGACAAAACAGTCGAGCATAAAGATGCCATAATTTTTTATTGCTGGCTTCCAGGAAAATGGAAACCAAACAAAGTGAAACAGCCTAAAGTTTTCATACACATAGCTGTGTGAAGCTTCACTGACCATAGTAAAATAGACAAAATAGATACAGAATCTTCTGTTGTTTTCCATATACATTCCTTTCTTTCAGAGGTTCAGTGAACAAAGAGGTAGAACACTTCTCAATGGCTATGAGTATTTTCTAAAATATCTCTGCAAGAGCTCTTGATGGCATTATAGACTGAAATACCTGACATTCAAAGCTAGAAGCAGTGTAAAATAAGAATGGGAAATATAGCATTAATTATATATAATATTGTGATCTAATTTTTTGCCATATGTAAGAGTCCTGTTAATTTTACTTTACTTGAAAAAAGGGTGAAAGATTTAGATTCTTTTAGTCTTCTGATATTGATACTGCATACATGATTTATTATTGGAGCATACTTATTATTTTCTTTTAATTAAAAATCAAAAAAAAAAAAAATAAAATAAACCCAAACAAGTCAGCAACAAAACCTTAGGGTATTGCATACTAGGGGAAAAGGATGTACTTTAAACAGTGAAGTAGTTTAGAAATGTTCTGTATTCAAACTTTACTGCTTTGTGGGTTTAAAACATTTTCAAACCATATATAATAAGCCATCTGAGGATAGAAGTTGTATATTGTCTGGACAATGTGACATTCATACATCATTTTGTTTTGGAAATTGCTCTTGTGAAGTTATTGATCTCATCTATAAAATATTAACTGTGATACTCTTGAATGAGAAATGATTCTGATATTTTTCACTGGTAAAAAATATTGCTAATTTTTATCTGTTTTACCTTGCTTACTGTTAATTAAATCTGTGAAACTAGCTCTGTGAAAAGGGGAATGAGACTAAGTGTTACAGACTGGATTTCTATGAGATAGTCGAATTCATCACAAATGCATCATAAACAGGATCACAACGTCAAGGGAAAAAAGGTATTGTCAAGTGAAAGCAGTTTTCAGCCTTGTTCTAATTGTCTTGATTGGACTATTTCTTTCCCTTTATACCTGAAAGATTAGATTTTATCCGGGAATTTGTTACAAAAACTCATTGATGTTAGTCAAGTCACTCAAGACATTTTTAACAGTGCAGTCTTCATTTTCATGCTTTCTTGTTAAGCTTCAATTAAGAGGTTGATTTATTGAAGAGTAAATTTTGCATGAACATTAAATGAAAATTGTCAAAGCTTGTATCTGAAAACCATTTGTTGGAGCCATAACTTTTAAGCATTTCTTTAAATCTATGCTATTGAATCTCCATTTTGAAAGGATGTCACTTTGTAATATGTAGCATTTTCAATGACATTTTAGTTAAGTAAATTTTCTAATCTAAAAACCCCTAACAAGCAATGCTTCTCCACCCTCAAGACAAGGAAAAAAAACCAAAAAACAAACCAAACCAAAACAAAAAAAACCTAAAAAACAAAATCCAAAACCAATGAACCAAGGAAACCAAGCCAACTAACAAAAAACACACCAAAAATGGAAAGTCCTTCCTTCCATCCTTCCTTCCTTCCTTCCTCCCTCCCTCCCTCCCTCCCTTTCCAATTGATCTGCATTTAAATGTATACAGCCTGGAACATGAAAGCACATTAACTCTGTGTGCTTTCTTAATTCTTATCCTGACCTGAAAGAGAAAAAGTTCTTCTGAGAAGTAAATCTAAAGGACTTGCCAGGAAAGAATATTGAAATATCTTTTCATGGGGCTTTTGTTGTATTTGAGCCTTTTTTGTTTTAATCTCCTTTAAGGAAGAAAAGCAAAAAAATCAGCAACGAGGCAAATCAACAGAAAAACCCTGACATATTTAGGGAGTTTGTGTTTTGAAACTTTTCCACCACACATTGATGCAGGGAACTTATTTCACTTTATATCCTGGGATCCAGAATGTTACATATGAATACAAATAACTAAGTTAAAGAGAATATTATATCTATAATTGAAATCATATCAAAATGTGCTAAGTGGAAGAGGTTGTCTTTGACACAGGAGGAACTTGAACTTTGGAGAAAAAAATTCTTAGTGGTTAAAAGCAAAACTTTTTATCTATTAATCCTTTTTATCAGTTGCTTTGACCTCTAAGAACATCTATCCAAACTCTGCACCTTTAGTCTATCATTAAATATTTCACTGTGGTGGGGGGGGAGTTATGTGTTCTAACTTATACTACCTGAATTTTTAATTAACAACTGTTTATATCCTGCAGCTTCAAAATTGCCCCTGGATTGTTTTGGTGCAAAACTCCACAATAAATTATTAGAAATGTCCACATTATTAATTGGAAGTTGTTAGAGAAAATTGTGTCATGTCTCTGTATCATAGCAATTTTTTAAAAGCACTCTATGCAATACACTCCTTTCCTCAGTTCTTCCATGCCGAGTGAACAAAAATGCAATGTAGGTATTTCCTAGTAACAGGTTGGAAAAGACCTCCAAGATAACTGAGTCAAACCTTTGACCAAAACCATCCTGGTCAACCAAATCACAGTGCTAAGTGTCACACCAGTCATTTCTTGAACACTTTCAAGGATGGTGACTCCACCACTTCCCTAGGAAATCCATTCCAATTCTTGCCAATAATATCAGTAAAGCGATTCTTCCTGATGTCCAACTGAACCTCTCCTGGTGCAGCTTGAGGTAATTTACTCTCATCCTGTCACTGATTGCTTGGGAGACTGACCCTCACCTTCCTACACCCTCCCTTCAGGCAGTTGGAGAGAGTTATAACATCTCTCCTAAGATTCCTTTTCTTCAGGGTAAATAAGCCTGGCTCCCTCAGCCACTCCTCATAGGACTCACTCTCTAGAGCCTTCATCAGCTTCATTGCTCTTCTCTGGAAATGCTCCAGCACCTCAATGTCTTTCTTGAAGTGAAGGCCCAGAAATGGACAATGGCCACAGGTGTGGCCTCACCTGTAATGAATACAGGGAAGTAATCCCTGCCCTGCTGCCCACACTGTCTTTGATATAAACCAGAATGCCTCTGGACTTCTTTGCCACCTGGATACATTGTTGGCTGAAATTTGATTGTGACTGCTTGCCATGTGGAACATTTCACCCTTAAAATAATACAAATGTAAGGAAAACCAAACAAATGCAGATTTTTTACAAGTTCATGACTAAGAAGACTATCATTGCTGTTAAGCATGTAAAATATTCACTGAGAAAAATCTTGAAGAAGAACTGAACTTGGTTAGTTGCAAAGCCATATTTCTAAACCTTCAGAAAGTATATAATGGAAATGGTTTACAATTATATACAATTGCAAAACCAGGAAAATGGTTTTACTGTATGCAAGCTCAAAATATAATGTGCCTCATCGATTCTACAGGTTTTCTTACTGATTCTTTTTCTCAGAATTTAAATGACAGAATATCTAGTTTTTTTTGAAAATTTCTGGGTGATGCTTAGAGACAGAAGAATCCACCTCTACTTAGTTCTCCACTTGGAAACTTTAAAATATCTAATTTTGTTCTGCTAGTGCCATTAGAAAATTAATACTTAGGAAGCAGAATTATCCTCATCCATCCTGATCTGACTAAAGTATGAGTAATTTGGTCACCTAGCTGTTATTCAGGATACTGCCTTCCTTTTCCACATCTGAAAATATTCTATGCAATAAATTCCTTTTATCAGTCCTTCCATGCTGAGTGAGCAAATATGCACAAGAGCTTTCCACATCAAAAGCAGAAGTTTTGTATAGACTTTTAAAGCATCTAGCAAAAGAAACTTGGAGATTTATCTTTCATTTCCACATAAACATGTTGCATTGTGGGGCATGTGGTTCTTTTAAATAGTTATTCTGCAAGGCCTGTTGTGGGTGACATCAGTGAAAAGGTCAAATATCATATGCTATCATAGTGATTGTCAGTAGGGAACTAGGAAGGTTTGGGCAGCAAATTATCCAAAGAGCTCCAAAGACTATAATCATAGTAGACACAAGCTCTGATGTGGGAAGCACAGTTCAATGAACATGCCTCACAATAATTTTTTTCTTTTTAGGATACCTTTGTTGATGGAGAAACAAACAAAAAAGACTGTTCCAGATTAAATGTTTTTGTTATGATTCTATTTATGTTTTTATACATATCGTAATTAGAAAGTCATTCACAAAAGTTTGTACTAATTTAACGTGCCAGACTAGACATATTGGCTCAAAAGGGAGACCATCTCCTCCTCCTCTCAAATAACTTTACCAAAGATTTAAAATAATACTTTAAGAAAGGTACTGTCTTTAAATTAAATTTAATCCCAAATTGCATTGTTGCCTGTTAAAGAGGAGCATGTAAATTGCATGTTGCACAGCTAAAATTGCAAAGTATGTTCTTCCAAGAGAAGTATAAAAGACAACTAGATACGTTACAATGCTTTTTCTTTAATTTAGATTGTCCATTAAAAAAATCTTCAAAGAAAAATGTACCCCTTGAAATGTGTTCAGACTGCACACTGAAACATCGTTGGTCATATCTATCCATTTACAATCTTTTTCTTAGCAAGTGTTTAATAGTTGGTTTGGGATTTTTTTACTTTTTCCAAATTTCTTATGTACGGATCAGGTAACTGCCTTGTTTCATTGATGTAACTTGCTGTTTATGAAGACTACAGAGTGCATAATTAATTTTGAAGAAGGTAATATTTTGTAACTTCACTCCCTAGATTTTTTTTTAATTTTTACAAGAGCTAAAAGTCACATAAACTGTCTTTTACAGAAACTGATAAAAGACTGCAAGCCTAACTACTTTTTGTCACTTCAGAACATTTTGGATATTTTTAGGGCTCCACAGACCAAAATTGAGCCATTCCACTCATTTCCAGTGTTTTGAGAGAAATATCAATTCAGTTGCTTGGAGCCATGCATTCTATTTCCTTTTGTGGTGTGACTTCTTTGGGGTGGTGTTTTTTTGTTGTTGTTGTTTTTTGGTTTTTTTTGTTTGTGTTTGTTTGTTTGTGGGTTTTTGTTTGCTTGGTTTGGTTTTGGGTTTTTTGGTTTGGGGTTTGTTTTTTTTTTTTTGTGGGTTTTTTGGGTTTTTTTGGGGGGAGAGATTTCTTTTGGGGTTTTTTTGAGCAATACACTGTTTACTATTACAAGAAATTGGAATCCTGAATGGAAGAGTGATCTTTTTACTTCAGATCTATGAAGTGTGAGTCAATGCCATGAGTTTGAGGAAGATTAAAGGTTGGGTATGTCAGACAGGCAAAGTCATTTCAAGAGGATAATCCTGCATAATTTATGAGGAAAAATGCAAGACAGGTTTTGTGTATATGCATAAACAAGTAGTTAGCTCAATCTATCAAAACAATTGTAATCCCATTCATCAGAGGTGACACAGTGAACATACACTCAGGTTTACTCTGGTGATTTTAAATATCTGCATTTTCCACTGATGCAGCAGTGCTGGCAGAAACACCTTATGTAAATGCACTTGATGTAGAGAAGTTGTATAAAAAGTGATTTGGGTGACAAGAGACAAGCTACTTGATTTAAAAACCCAAACTTTTTTCATTGTAGCTGTTAAGCTACAGGATGAGCAATTTTTCAGAAACAAATAATTTTGGTTTGTTTGAACAAAATAGAAAAATCACAAAGAAAAAAGAAGCCTAGATGAACAAAGAATACACCTTCATCAACTTTCTCTCTTTGGCTTTGTGAAGGAAATATTGTAGAAAAGCTGTTACCTCTGCAATTTCTTGTTTTTCCTCCTTGGCTCCACTTCTCAGTCATGAACAGTAAAAATTCTATATTTGTTTGTTTTTCCTTACATTTAAATTATTTTAAGGGTGGAATTTTCCACATGGTAAGCTCTTGCTGACACAAGAATAATTATGAAATCTGATCTAAAACCTCAGATTGTCCATGGATAAGACTGTAGTCAGTACACCAATAACAGGATTTCTGGTTTTTTAGTGGCTATTTTATGCAAAATATTTGATTTGCATTATTTATTTTTCTTTCTTTCTTTTCTTTTTTCCTATGTCAAATTTTTTTTGTCTTTTGGGGCAGATTCTACATTTAGTCTCAGCAAGTCTAGACTAATTTTTTTAGTGTCATTCCCATCTTAGCATACATTGAGAAAAGGCATAGACAGAAATCACCATTTCTGCATTTGAGTCCTCTTTGTTTTATTTTATAATTGAGATTATTTCTTCCTCGCACACTTCCTGGTGCTAAATATTGGTGATACTCATAACTTGAAGAAAAATACCAAACTATGATATAATGATTGTCTTTAAGACCTATCAACACAATTCACAGTAAGGCAAATAACATGAATTCACTGCACATTAAATATACACTATTTTTTTCCTTTAAATATTATTGAGAAGTTATGACAAAAGTTTATATGACCCATATTAGGAACTTTTTTGAATGCTCAAACATGATGCCAATTTTAAGACAGTCTCTAAAAACTTTTTGGTGTTGAATCAGTGGGCAGAATGAGGGCAAGTCAGCTTCAAAGTAGATCCATATAACTTAATGCATCCAGGAAAAATAATAAAATCCCCTTATGTGTGATACTAAACTGAGAACTGGCAGAAACAGATTAGGAAACACATCTTTGTGTAATTGTTGACATATGTCTGAAAACACCAGTTCTGCCCCTGAAAAGAGACAGAAAAAAGAAAAAAATATTGAGCATTATTATGAAAGGAACTTAGAAAAGCATATTTTTCTGTAGAAAACCTCGGTGGACTCACATCCTCAATTGCTATAAAAAATTTTGTTCCTTGCATCTGAAAGAAGTAGTAGCATTTGAGATTGTACAGAGAAAGGCAATTGAAAAAGTGAATGTGGTAGCTGCTCTATAAGGAGCTTGTGACTAAGAGTCTTGTGACTATTCAATGCAAGAGACAGGTAAAGTGAGGATATGATTGAGCTGGATGGAATCAAAGACAAGCTGAGTTTAGAAGAAAATCTCACAATACTGAAAATCGGAGATAGTACTTTAAAGTAGTACAAGATCTGTTTAAAATAGTTGAGATACCACTATTTTACACAGCTGGTAGTGAATTCTTTGAATTCTTTGCTGCAGGAGACTATAAAAGTAGATAGCATCTGCAAGGGCAGAAAAGGATTTGAAAAAAATTCATAGACAAAAGACAGGAAAAAAAGCAAGAAGGAAAGGGAGTTTGCCCTAATTCAGCTGTTGTGCACTGTCTGGGGAAGGAGTAGAAAGGGAGTGGTAATGTGGGTAACAGACCTCTTAGGGAACAGGATGGCATGTTCTTCCTAAAAAGTGTCTGCTACCATCACAGGCAGAATAACAGGCAAGAAATACAATATATTTGAGACATTATGGCATCTTTCCAATTTTTTGCATGGTTCTTCCCATGCTATATGACTACAAATGAAAATCCTACAGACTGTAGTGCAATCAGTGAGTTGACCCACAGACTAAGTTGGCCAAATGGTTTCAGAGCTCCTTAAACAACAAGCCATTGCTTACAGAAGCATGAAACCATACTTTACAATTCTTGTCTTTACTGCAATAGTTGAAATGTTCTTCATCATATGAATATGACATATCACATGTACTTACTTGAATAACAGTGAGACGTCACATTACATGATGTTACTCTGTGTATTTCTTTTCAAATTGAAACATTACAGAAGCATAATTTAAAAGAATTACTAAAGTGTTTATATCATTATTACACAAAGAAAAAGAAAACTGAAGTTTTTAAAAAGCCCCACAAACCTACTGTTTTAATTGTCTGCAATACATCCTTTAAAATTGGTATGAAAATGAGAATTCATTTACTGTGATTACATTACACAAAATGAGATAAACTTTCCTGAGAAATATACAGAAAATTATAGAAAAGAAAGAAGTAATAATGTATACGTAGATGTGTAAATATATAACTATGAAGAGAGGGAATAATTAATTTCAATTCTGCCACCTCAAAATAAATGATTGAGTAGATGATAACCCTGTGAGAGTTCAAGTTTCATGCAGAAGAAAGGTTAAGGCTTCATAAAGCTGTTTTGAAAACATGGCCAAAAGCATGTTGAATTGGGTAGATTTAACGTATGTGTATTTTTAGCACCATTATTTCCCTTTTTTTTCTGAAGTATTTAATGCAAACATTACCTTAAATATCTAGTCAAAATTTTGAAAAATGTTTAACATGAGAAGATATTATTAGGGCTTTTACTCAGGTAATACAATTCTGTGGTGTTAATTGACAAATTGGAGTATAACATTTGATTTGGAAATGTAGTTGAAATTGAATTTATTGCAGATGTAATGTGTGGTTTTGCTTCTTTTGACATCTATTTTTTGTTCTCTTGCAAAAACACAAGTGATATGGATATGTTAGAATATAAGCAGGAATATAAATCATGCATTACTGACATCAAGAAATCTTACAAACCACGCTCTGAATAAAAGCAATGCTGAGTAAATTTGATACAGGTCACAGATAGGTCTTTTGAAAGACATTTATAAATTATTCATCCCCTGAGATTGTCTTCCTCTTGAATCAGATACGTTGTACTTGAATCAGTTACATTTCCTATTGAAACCTATATGCTGATTATCACACCGTGTACTACTCTACATCTACTCAAACCTGCAAATAAGGAAGATTTCTTATTGAGCAGATACATCTATCAAGTAATAAACCAAAGTAATTTCTCATCAAATTATAAATTATTGTTGAAATTGGTTGTTGAAATAGGTTATCTCTTTTTTCATACTATATATTGACTCATATATTTATGTGGTCTTTAAGCTAAAATGCAGTGCTTATTGAAAAAGACGTTTAAATACATTGTCTTTTAAACAACAGCAAAAAATGCACCATAATTCTACACAAATATTTTGTCTAACTTTAACAACTTGCATCCTGATAAAGGAATGTGTCTATAAATTAATTCTCTGGTCATGTAGGGAAAGGAATAATAAAAGTACTGAGAGATCAACAGACATTTGTGGTTGAAATGTAGTTTCCTGCCACACACAGGTACTATCTCAAAATTAATCTCTATCTAAGATAGCCTTTTCAAATTTGAAAGCTAGATTGAAATCCATAAATACAGCTAAAAATATGAGGAACTGTAAAGCATGAATGACATAAAATTTAGACCAGAAAAATGTCCTTAAATATTAGGAAAACACATGAAACTATTTCTTTATGCCTGTAATTATTCATGAAGGGAAGTCATTGACTCTGCTTTCTTAGAAAGAAATTACCCACGTAGGTGGCAAGAGGAAAACTGGTTTTTATCCCACATGTCCTTACCCTTTTGGGATTCTAATGCAACATGTGCACCTAATTTTTTTAAAGTAGTATCTCATAATAACTTTTCCAAAATTAAAACATGTAGTATTACTATAAATTAGCAAACAATTGTTCAAGTGACAGTTTATCTTTTTCTATTTCTAAGTCCTACATTCCTATTCTCTTTTTTTCTCTTTTCTCATGTATTTCCTGCAGCATGTCTCCTCTCTATTCTCCCTTTACTCCCAAAATTATAACTGTACTTTAAGTATATTATGGTACTTTCAGTTGTTGTTCTGGCAGAGACATTATTTAACCTGTAAAACTATTTTCAGAATGATATACCAGGCATATTATAGAAAAAATTGTTTTTACAATATATATTGTTGGAACTGCAATTTTTATCTATTTTATTCTAATAAACAACTAATTGCAATCTTCCTGAATTAAAATGACATGGTACTTTCTCATCGAGTCCTTACATTCAATTGCTTAAAAAGAATATTTAAATGCAAGAAATTTGATTATTTTTAAATCTTCCGCCATTGTCATGCATAACACAAATATTTTGTACATCAGTATAAATATCAGTATAAAGATATTTCTAACTTTCAAAAGGATAGGAAAACAAGTGAAAATATACTGGATATCCCCACAAACGGACTAATTTCCTTTTCTTCATGCCGGTACTGAAGGAAAATAAGAGCTAATACTCTAACTGGTTCTAATTAGAAACTTTTAATTGGTTTTCACCTAAATAGATGCATTTAGCGTATTCATTTGGGTAATTAGCCTTGTAAGTTTAAGACAATAACTTCAGGAGTCTCTGGCCAATATCACTCACAGTGTCATGCTTCTAAGTAGGTTCAATAAGCTGAGACAAACTGAAATTTCAGATGAATTCTGGTTTTTTTTCTTTTCCTTATGACTGTCAAGAGACACCACAAATACATTATTTTGTACAGTGAATTACTCTCTGTGGAACATTACAAACATTATATATTGAGGATACTGGGTGATGGCAACTGTAAAAGCCCTGTGAGATGTATTTTGGCTGCTAGAGAGTTGGACCTAAAGTTTTGGGGGCTTGTGTGAAATATTTTAACAATGCTCTAGGTCTCATGGGGTGATTCTTTGAGATGGTCCTGCCCATGGCCAGGAGTTGGACTCAAACGATCCTTGTGGGTCCCTTCAATTCAGCATATTCTCTGATTTACCGAGTCTTTGCTGTACCTGAGCACTGGTCCACAGTATGACCTGACTGACTGAACTTGATGTATTTCTTCACTCTTCTGATAGGGCCATTGCCAAATCTAACCTCCAACAAGATAAATATTTGTGAAAAGATAGGGGAAAATGGTGAGGATAATTATTATGTGAAGTATTAAGGAAAATTAATTTGAAGTCTAACTGGTGATTAAGTTTTGCAGTGCCTAAGGCCAGTAAGATCTTTGAATGTTTTTCTTTTTAGATCTCAGAGAACATCTTTCTGCTGGGAGATTTTTTTTTTTGGAAGTTACCAGCAGCTTACTGAAAAACTACCTCATTTTAGCATAAGGATTTTTTCATCCATTTCACCTACCACAAATTGTGTAAATTAACCACTAAAGCCTTCCAATTTCCACAGGGCTTCTTAAATTTACCAAATTAGTAAACCCAATACCTACTAAGCATTTTTCCCTCATTGTGTCTCTTCCAAAGAAAGCAAGACAACCAATAAAGTAAGAAACAGAAGAAATTGAAGTCCCCATGGGGTGGGGGAGTCTTACCTCATAAGACCATATTTGGAGGTTGCATCTAGCTAGCACTTAAAATTAGTGTAAGCCTGCAATGTGCTGAAATACTTCTCAGGTTAACTTCAATGATTTTGTAAGTGCAGTAACAACAGGGATAAATCTGACCTTCCAGGCTTAATTCCTACTGTATAGAACCAATGCTTCATGTCCTACAGGAAGGAAAACCAGCAGTTACCTAGTAGTAACTAACTGCTGGTAGCAAGTAGTTCCCTTCGACATATAGCAGAACAAGTTTAGAACAGGCTACTCACAGCAATGTCGAGTTCTGAAAGTCTCCAAGGCTGGAGATTCACAACCACTTGAGTAAACATGTCCTCGTGTCTGATCACTATCAAAGCACTATCTTTCTTTCCTTTTATTGACCCAGTTTTTCTCATGTTCCAATATTGAATTTCTTGACCAGCCAGATTGACTTATCTTGATAAAGTTCAATAAATCTGAGGGTGTCCTGCACCTCATAGAATTGGCTTAAAAATAATTTGCAAGATGGCTCCTTGGGTATGTTTTGTAAACAAAAGGTTTAATAAACTGATAAAATAATAACAATAAAGAACAAAACAGCAAGCATTGTACCTGGTTATGAGATCCCAAGAAGCACCGAGAATCTCTCTGCCCTCCCTGATGTACTGAATTATCTAGGTGGGTTTTTTGGCAAAGTGCCCAATAGAGAATAGCTACACTTCTGAAGAACAGGGAAAGAGGCCTATCAGTCTTGGCCTTGAGCCAATGGCTGCTAGGGGGAGAAAATAAATGTCTAGGGCTTTTTCCTTTTTAGTCATCTTGTTGCCTTGGGAAGGCTGACCTGAAACAGAGACTGGACAGAACTAGAGAATAAAACAAATATTTATTAAAAGGCCCCCCAGGATACCCCTGGGACATCCAAACAAGCCCTGACAGCTCCTCCAAAACCCCTTCTCCCCGCGAATCCNCCGATGGCTCCTCTGAAAAACCCCCTCCCCCCCAAATCCCCTGGCCACACCCCCTGTCCACTTGGGTCTATTTGCATATTGGGTTTAATTGTCAATTACAACTCCAGGCTGTGAAGTCTCATCCTTCTTGTTTTTCTCTTCAGTCTCTCGTTGTTTATGCGTTTGGGCCTGAAAGTTGTCCTTGGTTTTCAGCAGGAAAGGATTTGTTTTGTCTACCTACTACCTACTAGTACTTAATATGAAGCTTAAAACTACACCCAAAACAGCATGGAATCTGGAAAACATAAAAGCTAAAACTAAAGGCATTACTCTGGTAAAACTGAAATCCTTTTTCCTTATATGGAAAACATCTGCTTGGTTTTGGGGTGCATTCTTACATTCCAAGATGACTTTGGTCCTTCAGTGAAGTTGCTCCAGGATGTTGGTGGCTTTCTTATAGTGGGGAGATCAAAACTGGACACAGCAAGCTGCATATGAATGAGGAGATGCACATGTTCTTTGTAAAATAGATTATTCTGTGATTGGTCTTTCTGTCTGCAGGGGCATACTGATGATTTGCATTCAGTATGTTCACAACAATATTCAGATGTTTCTCCTCAAATGTTTTCTAGGTTTTCATTTCCATGCTTATACTCTTTCAAAGGATTAGTCCATCCCAGATTTTTGTGTGCACCTTCGTGGAATTCTATATATTCATTTTCAGAACGTAGGTACTGTCTCCTATATATTGTTTCCATAGAATGATATAGTCTCTCTGGAAAAGTGATTCTGAACTACATTTTGTGGATCTTTTTGTAGTATTGTATCTTAATTTTCTTTAGAACAATCAAGCTGGAGAGCAGAAGCAAGTATTTTAAAGGGATTATATTGCAAATAATAATTTTTGGTGGTATTCCTGAAAGATATTCCTGTTCAAAAGTCAAATTTGCCCATAATGATGTTGATTGAGAAATACTATTTGTAGAAAGGAAAAATGTTCATTCTCACTTCCAGATGATTTCTCTCTATGAACCAGCATGAGAGAAATCATCATTAGATGAACTGGCTGAAAGATATTTGAGACAAAATTAACTGGTAGGCCTTGTTGACATGTTACATGATGCATTTGGTCTGTGTCAACACAATTTTCTTGGGTTTGCAGTATTTTAATTAAGCATAAGATGCTCATATAATTTGTGACCTTTTGGGTATTTATTCAAGATGAGAACTAATCTGTAGCGTCAAGGAGATGTTTAAAGAGGATCATGAGGATTACAAACATAACAAAACTATATTTTTGCTAATATAATGTAGTGACAATATCTCTTCAATTAACATGGCTGGATACAGTAATGCATCTCCCTGTCTGCTGGGCTCTTAGGGAAAGAATTATATTCTTCCCCCCTTGCTCCCTCCCTCTTTTTTATTTTCTAAGCAGCAAGGTGGAATCTATGAAATTAACAATATTCTCTCAAAACCAAAGCCCTGATTTGTTTTCAAATGCCAGCCATCTCTGTCTTCAAGTGGCTTTTCTTAGACAAAATCCAGAAACAAAATTACTAAGTGCCAGGCTTTGCATCTTGACGTTAGCTAAGATTTCAGGTCTTTAAAGCCTTTTTTTGTAGAGACAGGGCTCTTGAATAAGAATCCAGTTCAGGCCTCTCAGGCCTCTTTACTCTCACTTCCATTTCTTTTTCAGGGAATTTAAACATTCTGTAAATCCAGTGATCTTATTACCCTCACCAAGCTTTTTGATCTTTCCCTGTGGTATCTTCCTTTAGTCTTCACCTCTTTTTAAACCAACCTATTAAAAACTTATGCTTATATGTCTGGATAAATCTTGGGTAAACCCTGTTACTGGCTCTTAGATATTTTTGTTTTAGCTCTACTATCCTCTTTATAAAAAATGACACCTAATTTACTGTACATTGCAGTTTTTATTCTAAATACTTTTGACATATAACTTGACTCCACACTGCAGTGGAGCTCTCACTGACATCAAACAGAGAGTATGCATAGATTGAAAGCAGATAGCAGTCTTTTTTAGGATTAAATATTAATCTGAACTCCATGGTAAAGTTTGTTCCTCTTCCAATACAAGCTATAATTAATTTAGGGAATTCTGTTAAATTTTGTAAGAAATGATGATATTTAGGCCTGTTCATTTAAGTCTGATAAGTTCATCTCTTGTCTTACCAACAGCTGAGCTATGTAAGTGCTGTTACAAAATTATTAATAAATTACAGAATTATGAGTAAGAGAACGCCTTAAAAATCTTTTCGATCTAGAATGTATCTAAACCAAGTAAAAGTTAGTAACTAAAATCCAAGAGCTCCCCCACATAATCCAATATAGTTATTAGTCTATTGCTTGTTCATGACTGAGCATGCTTTAGCTATTCACATTTTTAATACTCTCCAATAATGTACAGCAGTCCACTACAAGAATAAGAAATTACAAGAGCTCTTCCACATATAGAAAATGAAGTGAAGAAGAAAACTGAGACTATTCCCCCCCTGCAGCCCCCCAAAGACTCAAGGCCAGCTCAGATTCCCCACGGGGCCCAGGGGGGAGATGTCTCAGAGATAGGACCGGATTACCAGAAGAGGCTCCTTCCGAGATGTTTGAAGATCTTTATTCGGGGGGGATCCACGTGGAAAGAGAGAGAGTCAAGGAAATGCAGGGACTTATAAGACTTAGGTCTTATCTTCTGGTGGGCTGTCTGGCCCAGGGCCAATGGGATAGGGGGAAGGGGTAAGGGTGAGAGGGATACTCAGCCTTCCATATCCTGGTGTAAGGGGGAAGCAGTTTCTCGGGGAATTACAACAGAAAACTACTTAAAATATTATAATATTCTGTAAAAGCGGACACAGAACATCTGCAGGAAAAAAATTAATAATATAATCATAAAATAACTAAATAGATTTATGAAGACTATATTTTGCTACACATATTCTATATCATTTGTGTTACACTGGTAAGCAACATAAGAGTATTTCAGACTATCAAGTCCCTGACGGTTGGGAGTAAGAAAGATAGAGCCAGACTATTTCAGTGTCAGGGCAAGAAATAATGTATATAAATTGAAACATGGTTAGATAAAGAACAATTTTTTTTACACTAGGAATGGCCAAACACTAGAACTGATATCCCAGAGAGGATATGGGATCTCCATTTGTGCTGATTTTCAAAACCCAACTGAACTTGTGCTTTAGCAGCCTGGTTTAGCTGATCTTCCTTTGAGTGACAGATTTGAACTCAACTGGACCTCTCCAGAAGTCCCTTCCTACTGCAACCACTCTGTGAGTCTATGAGAGCTCATTGAGAAAAAAACAACATTTAAAGCATAAAGCCATTACCTCACTTCAAACTATACCTCTATTCTAATGTGAGGGCAAGGAATGAATACATAGCTGTATCCATGACAAGTTTTGGAGGTCATGGTATTTACATGGAGAGTAATTCCAAGAGGATCTTCAAATAAGTAGTTGAATTTTACTAATAAACTCAATATAAGCAAGTTCACTTGAGTAACAGGTTTCCTTTTTTTTTTTTTTTTCTCCCATAATCTAGTTGGGGGGAAGTACAAGAGCATAGCTATTGAACTGAGCCTCTAGAGTTCAGAATGAAAACACATACAAAATAAAATACACATGCTGCTGATAGTAGAATTATCTATAATAATTTAGGTTAGAGTGCTGTCTTCCTGAGGCAACAGGCTGTTTGTAACAACTCTTGTCAAAAATCAGGATTCATTTGTACATTTTTGATTAGTGACACATATTAGAGTTTCATTTTATTCTTTGTACTTAAATTGAATTTTGCCTAGGGCATTCATTTAAGACAGAGTTCATTAAAGTATGTTATTCCATCTTGGCTTTTGTGTAGACAGCAAATAAAAAAAAACACCTCTACTGAGAAGTGAAAGGCTTTGAAACATAATTTATTTTGACAACTATACTCTTAAAGCAGCAAGGTAAGAAAACCTATTTTACAGGACTTACACAAAATTAAATTTTTCCATTTGCATTATAACAAAGACATATCTGAAAATATTTTGTCTGTCATATATCAAAACAATTACTATAGCACTTAGGCAGATATTTGAAAAAAATTGAATTTTACTGGATAATTTTTCAATATGCATTATTTTTATAAAACAGTTATCTTTTCAGACTGAAAAAAATTAGAAAAATTACATAATTTTCAAATTGCAAAACTTCTTAAATTTGGTCAGAAATGGATGCAGTGTCAGTAGCCTATTCAAAGGGAAAAAAATATTTGAAATGGTTCTGAAAGGCAGAAAATTGATGTTTGTGAATCAAACTGGCTTTTATTTCTAAAGTGTACACTCTCCTGCAGCTTGTATAATTTGATTCTTAATGATCTGAACAACCATTGTGAGGTTACACTCCATTCACCACAGTGAGATAGGGAATTAAGTACAAACATTCAAAGCCTCAGTGCTAAATTCCATTTAGAAAATCAGGAATAGGAATGACTGTAGTCTGAGATCTGAGTATTTTTAATAATTAAAGCACTTAATAAACAGTATTTTGTTTAGTTACTTTGTCTAAAATCTCTAAACTTATAGGCAATATGACAGACTGGGCAGATATATGGAGAAAACCACAAAGACTGCAGTTCTGGGTGTCATAACTTCAAGTAAGATATGCTAGAGATCCCCTGTGGAAAGAAACTCCTCACTAGCGCTCATTCAAAGTGTTAAAAATTTCTAGAGCTGTTTTAAACAGTTACTACAATATACTTGAGTGAAACATTTATCAGGGGCACAAAAGGAACAAAAAAAGGAAGACAAAAATGTAAAGATCATATATGGTCAGGGCTTTCTAGCCACTACTTAGAACTAGAGGCTGAGCCTGTGGACCTTGATCAATGAGCAGGAGATGAGGTTAAGGGATATGCTGATCACACCTATGTGAGGAGAAATTACAAGCACAACATGGTTTTAAGCCAGGGGCAACAGCCACAGGCTACAGTTTGGGAGCTCAGGTTGCCTCCAAGGAAAAGATGCCTTTTTACTGAGGTGTAGCACAGCACATGACACAGGGGACTGTAGAGTCTGCAGTCTTTGAGATTTTTAAGACTCAGCCAGCCAAAGTCATAGTGACAATATCTCATGTTGACAACAGTTCTAATAGAGGCTGGATGTTGGAACCAACAACTTCCAGAGATTTCTTCCAAACAATACTGCTGTGATTCTGTGAAGGAAATCAAAACTAAAGCAAGCAAAAAAAGCCATGGATGGACAACTTAGCTGTAAATGAAAACCAAGGAAACCTCTGTCTTTTTACTCATCTGACAGTGCAGTTTGTTAGGGTTGGTCTGGTCTTGCCTTGGTTTTAGCTGGTTTTGTGTTTGCATTGGTGGCCGGTGGCCAAGTGAGCAGTGAGGTCAGCATTTTAAATATGTTCTCTGTAATCCTCTAAGGTCCCTAGACTATTTCTTTCAGATCCCAAAAAGGTGAGGGAGCAAAGCAAGTAACAGCAGAATCTCTTCTGTATCTGTGCTGGGCACTAGACATTGATTTTCAGACAGCCTCTGCCTTTTTTACTGGCAGTTACAGAATGCACAGTGGAGTATCGCTGTCATTAAAATGATTAACTTCTGTAAGATCCAACCAATTTTTCTTTTATGTCTAATGAATTTCACTTTTTCTTGGCAATTTGACACAAATCATTGTATCCCTTTGGCAGTGATTCTTGCTTACTAGGTTAATCATTGCAAAGGTAAGAAAAGCATTGTTACAATTACACTTGCTACTCCCTTTCTAACATACAGAGGAACTTGTTTGTTCTCTGTTCACCCATGTGTCAATGGCTTTATTCAGGAAACATGAACTCTCAGTTCAAACTTATTATCTTGCAAAATTGTTCATTTGAATGAACGGACAGTCTCAAAATGAGCTTAGCAGAAGCAGTTGGTGAAAAGTGACTGTGTAAGCCTGCCCATCTGGCTGGAAACACAAAATAAACCTTGTAACAGCATTTATATCTGATTTACATCCAGATGGACTTCTCTTGTATCGCATTAGGTAAGAACTAACAATTTTAAGTATATGCATAAACAAGTTCTAACTAGTGAGTTTAAAACCACTCAGCCTGTGTTGTTTCCTCCAAGTCTGCCACCTTCATTTCAAAGATAAAAGTATAGAGTACTTCAAGCATGAAATGAGTGAACTGACATCAAGAAATAAAATTTTCCATTCAACTTCTGCTATGAATAATAAAGTGATAGAATTTCTTTTGATGTAAGTCACCAAACTGCAAGACTGAAGAGCTTTACACAGTTATAGAGGTACCATTCCTATCTATATCAAAAGACAGGATTGTCAGAAAAACAGAGTAAAATTTACTGAGCAGGTCTATTGAAAAACTTACTCAAATACTGTTATAGTGCCCCAAAATCAAAGAAACGAGTAGACATCTAGATCAACTTACGGATATAATCAGGAGTTTCAATCACTTCTATCTGCAGCTGGAAGATGCTTTTCTCACCCAAGTTTTTCTCATCATTTAGCAATTCCAAAATGCATAGAACAGGTTCTCTGAGTGATGATTTTCAATGTAGAAAGGTTAAAACCTTTAAAAAGTGTATTAAGGTAAGTTCAGGTTGCACATAACAAACTTTATACTCTGTTACCAACGCTCTTTGAAGCACAGATAATTAAAAAAAATAAAACAAACAAAAACTACACAAGCTTCTACAAAGAAATTTGTCACAGATAGTTTTATTAACATGAAATAAAATACCATATATATGTCCAATACATTTTAAGGGTTTTTTTAACTACATGAATTTCTGTCAGCTAACATTCCATGTCACTCAATTCCAATATTTATTTGTAAACAAACTGATCTTCAACTGATCTCTTAATAATAAGAAAAGCTAAATACAGACTCGTGAAAAACCACAAAAACAAATACTATTTTTCACAGTATCTTGTATAAAACATTTTCAATAAATATAAATATTGCAATATTAATCTTTTTTTCACTTGTGCAGAAGTCATAGAAAAATTTTAACATGCTTTTTTTACAAATTAAAAATCCAATATTTTTTCTATAAGAATAAAATACTACAAGTTGGCAGCACTAGAAACATTCTGAAAAATAACAAATCGAAACTGACATAGTTAATGCAAAGAAAAGAAACCAAAATGGGCTATGCAATTTCTTTTTTGCTGACTTGTACAGAAGCAAACATCACTCTGTAATGATGCATTATGACACAAAATAACAGGGGATGAGAAAGAGGAAGAGGGCAAATGCTGGGCTGGAATTATTCCTGCAGCATTACCAAGACAGTCAAAGCCAGTCACTGATTCAGATTTTTTTTTTTTTTTCCTGCTAGGATAAGCAGAAATCTTCCTAACAGCTCAATTGCCAGTGTTAGGGAACATTGAAATTATAAAATAATACTTATTAATACTGTGAGGAATCCTGAGTTAAATGAGAAATGAATATATAAATATATTGCAAAAGAGAAGCAGATTTATTTGCATAAGTATGTTAGGTTGGTGAGTAGAATATATAAGTAAAAATTTTGAGAACAGTGCTCCTCCAAAGCCAAAGCCAATTGAATTTTAAAACAATTTTAAGGACTTTCAAATGAAACCTGGGCACAATCAAAAGTATGAATTAGGTGGGTATGTTCCTGAAAGCTTGTCCTTGTGTGCTTTTGAAGGATATTTGACAAAACTGTGGAAGCAGCTTTTATGAAAGAATATTTTCCTAGCAGAATAGATTCCTTTCATGATTTGGAGGTAATAGTTAAGGACATTTGCTTGCAGATTTTCAAAGTAGCAGAAAATACTTGGGTTTCGCATCGTTTGTTTATTTGGATGCAGCTCTTGGGTCACACCTACAATTTCAGAGGTACATAATTAGTAAACAGTTTCTATCAGTATTGAAAAGCATGGCATCTGTACATGCTATTGTTTAAAACTATACAGAATTATTAAAAATGTTTTTGTATTTTGAGATTTTTTCCCCCCCCTAAGGTTCAAAATAATTTCAATTTATTAACTGTCCTTAAATCCTTGAAAATTGGTGCAAAGTTTTAACACTTCAAAGAGTATCATAGCTATTAAGGATAAAAATCATTTTTGGAAAATAAATTCAATAGAAAATTGCTTTGATCTATCAAAATTAAATATGATCATGTTAAATCATGCTATAACATCATTAAATCAAGACATCAGATAATTTTTGAGATAGATAGGGACCAAGGTCCCTCCTCTGAGACAGAAAGCTAAACCTTTTAGTTCAGACTCCCAGCTCAAAGAATGGTCAGCTAGCACAAGCTGGTAAGAAGCAAGTTCAGCTGGGTTTTCAATATCTCCACAGATGGAGATTCCACATCCTCTCAATGCTTGAATTATAGGTGCTATACATGCTCTGATTCAAGACTCTTGATTCATCCATTTTGTTTGAGGTTGTAATAAGAGAACGAGATTGAAGTGAAATCTCTCTGGAAGTCAAATTTCATTCAAAGCAAAATAGCCTTGAGCCTGCACAAATTTCTTTAGGTGCAGATTTCTCATTGATCTGTCATCATATTTTGATGTAGTAAAAAAGCCAAACTAAAGCCCAAATTATTTATAGAGTCCTAGAATTGTGTGCCCATGATAGAAACACTTTATAAGGTGCTGTTGCTTTCCTTAGAAACTGATATTCACGAAATTGCCTAGGAACTGATATTCCTTAGAAACTGATATTCATGAAATTTCCTGCCATATAACTGTGGCAGAATTGAAAAAGAAATTTATTAAATATGCCGTGTAAAGTTAGAAAGCAAAAAGAGTGATGAAGATATCTTTGTTTGGGTGCTTGTATGGAATAATCAAAATGAAGAATATATTATAATAAACACCACACAAACTATAAAATACATAATTAGGTATTCTAGAGATACAGTAAGAAAAGAAACCTGTCTAGTCAAATCCTCATCTATTTTAAACTAGATAAATAATGAAATTTTACTGTTTTGGACAAGATGTACAGGATTAATTTTAGTGGTGGTTTAAAAAAATCAGTCCTACCTGGAAATAATTGTAATTTAATGTTTTGAATTTTATTCTAAACTTATTTCAAGAGTCCATTTTTAATGAAAGCAAAAGGTCACTGTAATAATCTTGAATTTGAAGAATAAACAAGAAAATGAATTGGTGCCTGGAGTTTTCATGCTTCACCAGATACAGCATAGAGTGATAAAGGTTACCTTTAGTATAAATAAACCAAAGTAATTGTGAAATCATTGACAATTTAAGGGGGAAAAAACCACAGTAATTCAAGAACTTTTATCTGCCTTTGATGTATGCATTGATTATCTATTGAAAACACTCCAAAGTACTTGGGAGTAGGAGGGAGGAGGTTTGTTTTCTTCAGGTTTTTTATTCATTAAATTTACTTGGAGTCAAGACTTCAGATTCTATATTCAGCAATAGACATCACTCTGTCTCTCTTGCTGTTCACACTTCAAAATTTAAAGTTAAATAAAATACATTTTCAATAGGTTTGATAATGGCTTTGCACAGACAGAATTCAGATTTCATGGAAAAGGAAGATCATTAAATGAATTAATAACACCCAAAAATTGTAATTAATATTTTATAACCAAATTCTTAGAGATAATTGTAAAAATATACATGTGGGGAAAAAAATAACTAGATTACCAGAAAAAAACAGCACATTTTGAAACTATCACACTAAGTTATGAATGGATTATAAAAAACTTAATGGGGTGAGCAGCAACACCAGGACCAGCAGCAGCTACAGGAAGTTCTGGGTTGGACACGGGGAACCTGAGTGGAGAATCCACCCAGAGTCAGCAGTGCTGGCAAGCAATGTTGGTGTGGTGAGGGCATTGACAGGGGCAACTGTGTGAGCTTTGATTAAATCTCATCTGCAGGGAATGTCCAGCTTTAGGGAGTGTCTGAGGGTGTCATCAGTATATTATAAAATAAATTTTTTTTGTTCTTTTCATAGGTTAAGGTAATTTGAAATATTAAATTGTGAGGGGGAAATAAAGCTTTTGAAATATAAAATTTTATTTTTAGTTGAGTATTTTGGATTGTCCTGTTCCTTACGAAAAAAAAAAAAATCCACTTTCCCAAAGTTTCTTTTCAGAAAGTTCATTAGGATAAATTGTGTGCATCAAGAGTTGTCAAAAACCTTCATATCTGAGTGGAATACCTCTGTTTCAGTAAAAGAAGACTCACCTCAAATCTTTTTGATCTTGCAGGGATTCTTCCCATGACTTAGGGGATAGTGAGATCAAGTCCTAAATGTTTCACTGGAATCAGCATAAACAGTGAAAATTTCATCTAGAACTGAAGGCTTTGTGCAAGGGGAAATAATTTTAGTTTCTATTAATGTTCATATCTATTTGAATTAGATAGCACCAGCATAGTAGAAATATTATGTGTAAACATTTATTATTTCATTAACTAAGACAGATATATCACACCTTTAACCATGAATGTTTCTTTTATCCTTGAAGAAATTACCAGATGTTCTTCAATTGTAACAAAAAAGCTTATTTATAATTGTTATTCTCTGCCTGTATGAGCTCATAAAGCTTACAATAAATCTACTTTTTTTCCCCTGCAAGATATCATTATCAAGACATAATATCAAATAGCTTAAAATTTATGGAATATTTTCAGGCAATGATAGGAAATACAATCATATTTTACAATCTAATAAAAAATAACTAGGCAGCATCTCCGTTATAGATAAAACATTGTATCTGTATTGTAATATCATTACCCCAAAACATCTAAACTCTATTTTGCTAACAAATTTTGGATATAGCCCAGAACAATTATGCTGCTTGGATACATGATATTGAAATACTCTTTGACTTTCTGTAACTGCTCTCTTCTGATTTAGAATTCTAGTGCAAAATGTGAAAACACTACTGACCAACACCATATTTGATAGTTGTGCAAATGTTGGTGTTTAGTTAAACTTTTGCCTCACATACTGGTACTGTATACCACTGTCAGTGAAGAACACGTTTGAGACCGATGAAATTGAACAACCACAAGTCTGTGGGGCCTTATGGCATGCCTGTAGCCAAGGGTTCTGATGGAACTGGCTGATATTGTTGCCAAATGTCATATTTGAAAAGTCATAGCAGTAAGATAATGTCCCCAAGGACTGGAAAAAGGGTAACAGGCCTCCTGTTTTTTAAAAAAGAAGAAAGGAAGATCCAGGTAACTACAGATCAGTGAGCGTCACCTCTGTGTGCATTAAGATCATGAAGTAGGTCCTCAGGGGAACAACATTAAAGCACATCCAAGACAAGGAGGTGATCTGAGACAGCCAGCATGGCTTTATCAAGGAAAAATTGTGCTGACCAGTCTGGTGCCTCCCATGATGGAGTGACTGCAGTGTTTGACAAGAGAAGACCAACCAAAAATTATCTAAGGCCTTCAACATGGTCCTACTTCCCATTTTATCTCCAGGTTGGAGAGACACACATTGTTAAGGTGGACTATTTGGTGGATAAGAACTCAACTGGATGGACACAGCCAGTGAGTTGTTGTCAATGGCTCTATATCTAGCTGGAGGCTGGTGACAAGTGGTGTCTCTGTGGACTCTGTCTTTGGCCTGGTGCTCTTTAATATCATTATCAACAACATAGACAGCAAGATCGAGTGCACGTTCAGCAGGTTTGCAGGTGACCCAAAGCTGAATGGAGCTCTTGAAACAGTAGAATGAAAGGATGGCATTCAGAGGGACCTGGACAAACTTGAGAAGTGGGATTATGGGAACTTCATGAAATTCAAGAGGTCCAAGTGCAATGTGCTGCACCTAGTTCAGGGCAATCCCAGATATGAGCACAGGCTGGGGAAAGAACTCATTGGTAGCAGCTCTGTGAAGAAGGATTTAAGGGTTCTCATGGATGAAAAGTTGAACATGAACCAACAGCATGTCAACTCACACCCCAGAAAGGCAACTTCATCCTGGAATCCATCAAGAAATTAATGGCCAGCAAGTTTAGAGAAGTGATTCTCCACTCTACTTGTGAGATCCCACCTGGAGTATTGCACCCAGATCTGGGTCTTCAGCATAAGAAAGATGTGGACCTGTTGAAACAAGTCCAGAGAAGGGCCACAAAGATGATCAGAGGGTTGGAGTACCTCTCCTATGGAGGCAAGCTAAGATAGTTGTGGTTGTTCAGCCTGGAGAAGAGAAGGCTCTGGGGACATCTTATAGACTTCTAATACTTAAAGGGAGCTTATAAAAAAGAGGGAGCATGTTTTATTACATGGGCAGATAGTGATAAGACCAAGAGGGTGTGGTTTTAAACTGTAAGAGGAAAAAAGAGATTAGAGCTTAAGAAGAAATTGTTTACTGTTGGGGAGGAAAGGCACTGGCACAGGTTGCCCAGAGAAGTTGTGGATGCCCCATCCCTGGAAATGTTCAAGTCCAGATTGGATGGGGCTTTGAGGAACCTGGACTTGTAGGAGTTATCCTTGCCCATGGTGGGACAGTTGGAACTAGATGATATCTAAGGTGCCATCCAAATCATTCTGTGTTTCTACAGATAAGTGAGCTGTGAGTGACCTACCCAAATGGTTGCAATATTTAGGCTCTATGTCACAAAAATACAGGTCTGGAATATTCTCTCTCTGCCTTTATTTGATTTTTTTTTTGTTTGTTTTGTTTTGTTTCAAGACAAATCTGCCTCTATAAGAACTGAAAGAAGCAAACCTGTCATCTCAGCAGTATTTGCTTCTTTGGTAAAGCAGTTCAACATATATAAATAAAAAATTGCCTGCTTTTGCATGTCCATAAGATCTTACATGCATACACATGTAAGCAATTTTTTTTAACAACAGCTGTAACACAGAAAAATGAGTATCATGAAAGAAGATGGAGAAAAAAAATCATACCATTTAAATTTAAGGAATTAGGAGCTATACTGAATTGTACAAGGATTATATTAAAAGTCACAGGCAATCAGTAAATATCAGTAGGGAATCTCTTGGATATAATACTATGTAAATGGGTCCCACTGTTTCAGAGAAAACTTTACATTTTGTAAAGGTCTTCATTTTCTAGATTTTTCCTATTCCCAGTCATTAGATTCCTAATTTGTTATCAATTGTTGTTCTTATGATAGATAATGAGAAACAGCTTTCTGCAGCACACAATTTTCATTCTGTTGTTGCATTGAAATATGATATATCTATACCAAATGAAAATCTGATAACTGTAGAATTTTTTACAGCATTCTACATCAGTTTGACATGACATTTCAAAGTGCTACTACTTTACTACAACTTACCTCTACTTTAATAATCATTAAAAGTTTGTCGAAATAGCTCAAAAATAAAAGGACATCATAATTCAGACATTGTTTTGAACAGTAGCACTGCAATGTCTTCTTTTTTTATTAGATACTGACACAGTAAATGATCTGTTATCAAGAATGATTACACTCCTTGCAGAGTTGATTCTGCTAAAAATATTTATTGATTAATAGAAAAGAATTATGATAAAATGGCAGTAAAAAATAGGAAAGAAAAAGCCATGTGTTGGTTTAGAGTTTCATGTGTAAAAAGATAGAGAGAAATATTTGTTCATTTTTTAGAGATTTTTTTTCTTAAAAACTTCACTAAAATTACTCTCCTAAAGTCTGGGATTTCTAAAAGTAGAAATTTCCTGCAGCAGTGAGTGGAGCATGATATTCTGAATCTCATTTGCAGTGAGGATGCTCCTTAGTCCGATGGACTCAGGGAAGATTCTATTTTAGATTTTATTGTAGCTTCATATTTGCAAAGAAGGTTAAGAAATTCTCAGGCTCATGAATTGCTGCTCTTCCATATTGGAAATAATAGCACATATATTCTTAAATGGTCTTAGGAATGCATTAAATATGCAAATGGAACATAAATTCTTCAAATTAAAAATAAAGAAAGTGTTACTTGTAGCTAATATTAATGCTAAGTACTAAGATACTGTGGAAAATAAAGAAACAGCAGAACTCTGACATGATCTGACTTGATTTGTTCTATTTGCATTTTTTTCCTCCTTTTCCTAAGAAAGCTTTCAGTAAGAATTGTAATTTTGCAAGATCAAATAAAATGCTAGATTACCATCATTTCAGAATTCATTTTATTTCAGATTCTTTTGGCACTACTTGGAATCACAGGACCAACTAAATACAATTATCTACAAAGGGAAACCTGAATTTTGATGCAGTTGTGGCTCTATACTACAGAATTTTAGGATACGGATATATTTCATAAGTTCACTCTTACTAAAGCAATGATGTTAACTCACTGTTAGTGCATAAATTCCACACTGTAGTTCTGTGGATCCCTAAAACCCATAAAACCAATGAAATTAAGATGATAAAGACAGTTTCCCTCTGAGCCCCTTTGGGTGAAGAAGTAGAAAAATCAGGAGGAAAGTTGAGCTGGGGAGAAAAGGAGGTGGATGGGAGAACATATCTTTTAAGATTTTTTTTGTTTCTCATTACCCTACTCTGATTTTATTGCAATACATTAAATTAATTTCCCCAACCTGAGTCTATTTTGCCTGTGACAGTAATTGGTGAGTGATCTCACTCCCTGCCCAGGGATCTCAACCAGTGACCCTTTTCTAATAACTTCTTCCCCTGCCCAGCTGAGCACAGCAGTGATAGAACAGATTTGGTGGATCCTTGATATCCAGCCAGGGTCAACATACATTTGTTGTGTAACACAACAAATGATTAAAATGAAATTCAGTTAAAAATACTTTTAAAAATGAACAATAACACACCCCAGCCCTCTTCCACCTCCATCCCACCCCTCAATTATAAGAAAATACAGATTATGGCAGACTTCATTGACATTGGGCAGAATAAGGAATTTATGGATACTGTTGCCAGACCTAGTCCTCATCCTGTCTTTCTGGATCCTTTGCAAACAAAGACAGTTCTCTATACTGTTTTTGTGTGACTCCTCAGCTTCCCATGCAGAGCAGCCAGCCCTTGCTGCTTACTCCCAGTTATAGAAAATTGCCATAATTTCTCCCTCATTTGGCACTGGAGGAGGATGATGGCGTTTATGGAGCAGGTTTCTTTGTCCTTAGTCCTAGGTTCCACCTGAGAGGTTTTTGTATGTTTTCTCATAAATCTGCTTACTTCTCATCATCTCTCAGGCAGACTGGCAAATGTTTGTAAAATCTTTACTATGGCATCTTTACATTGGCCACCAGCCACCAATGCAAAACACCAAAAAACCAGCTGAAACCAAGACAAGACCAACCCTTACAACCTTCACTGTCAGGTCAGTAAAATGAGAAAGGTCTCCTTTGTTTTCATTTACAGCTAATGTCCATCCATTGCTTTTTTGTTCTGGCTTTGATTTCCTTCACAGAATTGCAGTATTGTTTGGAATAAATCTCTGGAAGTTGTTTGCTCCAACATCCAGCCTCTATTAGAATTGTTGTCAAGATGAGATCTCTCGTAGCTGTAAACAGTGTACCCCTTGAACCTCATCTTCTAATTCATCAAGGCCACCAGGCTCAGTCACTTGTTCCAAATTCTAGGTTCAGGGCCTGAAAGCCCCTGATCATTTAGTTGTGACTTTGACATTTTTTGCTCCTTTTCTTGTTTTGGCTCTGGCAAATGTTTCTGCCACACATGCACTGTGGACACTGTTTCAGAGCAGCTCCACTACTCTAACCCTTTGCATTGGGATGAATAAATCAAGTGGGACCCCCTGGGACCACCATGGGGAGTCCTCCACTGGACACTCTCGAGTGTCTTAAAAGTCCTCTTCAAGCAGAGGCTCAAATATTGTCTACATGGGAGGAACAGGGAATATTTATTTTTCATTCTGTCTTTTTCATTTGAACATGCATCATGAAGACAATTTGTGTTCTGTACCCTCATAAAAAATTTCTTTCATTTCTTAATCTTCTAACTAGCATACATTAGACATTTTGTGGGCAACTTCATCTTGAACAGGCCAAGACTAAAAGCATTCCACTGCTCTGGAAAGTGAACACTAATGCCTCAGTATAAAGGAACATCATTGCAATGAGTAACCAATAGAAATTTTACATAATTTCAAATTTTTTTCAAAAGGAAATTCATAATTATAGGAAATATTAATTTAAATGAGTAATTTTGTGAGATAGTGTTTAAATTCTTAATTTCATACAAATTTATGTTGCAGTACAGAGACTCCATGTAAAATTTATCAAATTAGTTAACTTTATTATATGTGAGTTTTAAAATTCTATATGTCTGGACTTTGCTAATATTTTTTTTTATTTCTTTGAGCTGGTAAGATGAAAAGGATTGCCTCCTATAAGCAACTGCTGTTTTCCTCTATGCCCATGAGCACTAAATTTAAAAAAGAATGCCTGGATACTTATTCTTGTAAGTTTTATCTGCAGTTTGAATTTGGATTTCCAGTTCTTTATAATTTGTTCTCATTGATTTTAGCAAAAAAAATAAAACAGATTTATGTTAGATTGCTTGATATAAGTGTTCACCTAAAACTATTGTATGTTGGGATATAATTTCAGTATTTTAAACTTCATTATATTTACAATTCCAGTGCAAAACATGAAAACACCACTGAGATTCATTTCCGATAGTTGTGCATATTTTGGCGTGTTTGGTTAAATTTTTGTTCCTCTTGTTTTTTAGTGTTTGAAGTTTTGCCTTTCCTACTCTTAATATATAAATAAAGGTTTTATTGCCCACCCCCAAACCAGCTGCAGTCAGATGAGAAGGATTCATGAGTTTCAAAACATAATAAGAAAACTAGTTTTCTGATATGTGTGTCAACTTCTCTTTCAGTTTTGTGTTGCAAGATCAAAACATGACCAGATCATGTAATACTACTGGTAGCAAAATGACACATTGCTTAATTAAATTAATACATGAAAAAAGAATTAAAATCTGAGGACAGGAATATAAGGTCTTCTTTCTTTTACATGGGTCTCACAGTTTTTCAGGATTGCCAGAGTAGGTGTTTTACAAGATTAGTCATTTACTAGGATAGTACAGTCCTGTCTTATCCACTCAATTATTATAAACCTGGAAAAAAAGTGTCTCTAAATGTTATTTTCTAATAGAAAACTTAATCAACCTTAAAAAAAAAGTAATAATGTAAAAAACATCCAGTTTTCTTGAAAACAGAAGACAATTACAAAATCTCACTCATTAAAAATTTGCCTGAAGTAACTTCCTATCCTGCCTTGTCCTAGAACCGTATCAGGGGCTGTAGACAAGAGTTCTATTTGGCAGATTTAGCATCCTCAGTGTTGCAGAAGTGAACAGAGGAGTGTTCATTAGGTTCTTGCAAAGACTAATGTTCAGCAATATTTAAATGGACTTTTGCATGAATAAATGCAAAACCCCTCATTTCTTAGGTCTCTCTATACCAGAAAATGTAATTAACAAAATCCCATATTCTTATATTTTAAAAAATTACTGCTTTTATTACTAAGGTGCTGTGGTGGATTGTTCTCACCCAGCAGCTGACCATCCATATAATCACTCGCCCACTGCCCTCTCTTGTGCGTTGAAGAGAAATTAGAAAAAAAAAAAAAGGCAAGAAGGTTCATGGATTGACCAAAAAAAAAAAAAAAATCCACCCCAGTTTAAAAGGTGAAACAAAAACTATAAGTGCAAGCAAAATGAAGAAGGAATTTATTCCTCACTTCCACCAGTAGAAAGATGTGAGCCACATCCTGGAAATCCAGGCTTTCCATACAGTTAACAGCACAGTGAGAAAAGTAAAAAGCATTTATTGTCAACATTTTTACTGAGAAATACAAAACACAGAGCTATATAGACTGCTAAAAAGAAATGCAATCCTACTCTGATCTAGTAAAGTCCACGCCTTTTAGTGAATATCATTTATAACATTTTCAGGTCCTGCACTGTCTAATACATCTTCCCTGTCTTTGATGTGATAGCATTCTCTTTGCCTGTGGTCTGCCCCATGGAATGCATGTCTGTAAAATTTCAGTCCATTTAGCCCATGACAAGTTCCATCTGTTATGGTGGTCACTTAGGGCAGGATAAATAACACAGACCAAATTTTAGCAAGAAATTCTTTACTCTGAGTGTGGCAGACAACAAGAAAGGTTTCCCAGAGATGTTGTGGATGCCCCAACTCTAGAACTGTTCGAGGCCAGAGTCTATGTGGCTTTGATCAATCTGATCTAGTGGGTGGTATCCCTGCCCCTGACAGGGAGGTCAGAACTAGATGACCCTTAATGTCTTTTCCAATGTAAACTTTTCTGTGATTTTGTGCTTAAAGCTCTTATATCAGTTTTCCCTCTCCCTGTTTTTTGTATGGAGAAAGGGTGTAATATTTATTTATAGCTGCTTAAAAATAGGTTGGTTCATCGAGTTCAGGTCCCTAGGTAGATAGTTTTCATTTTGAGTAAGTTTTATTTTTTTATTGTTTCAGAATTATAACCAATTATATATATGTTTAAATATATGCTGCAATATGAGGTCTACATTATCCTTCACATTAGTGGCTTAATCTGTTAGTGTTTTAAAATCCATTTTAAACTACTTTGATGCATGACTTTGAAAACAAATTTTCAGGGACTTTATTAACAGCTTAGTTATTTTCAGATTTTTTCTTTTCCCCAGGTATGAACCTACAGACTTTATTAATAAGAAAGCAGTTAAAAGCTCTGAAAGTCAGAAAATATTTTTTTTTCAGTTTTGAAGAGGTCTCAGATAAAGTCACGCAGTCAATAAATCTGATAATCTGCAGAAAGTTTTGAGAGAAGACGGCTATTATTCAGGAGTCAAATGAGTAGTGATTGAAACAATCTGAAAGAGCTTCCTTACAGATACTGGAAAATCTATCAGATTATTTATCTTTGTACATTCTCCTTATCCTACAAATAATAAAAAAAAAGACATAAAGTGTAGAATATACGCAATTTTAATAAAAGAGAAACATTGGAAGAGAAACTGTAGGTGTAACAGACCATTTACAAATAAGTGGAAAAAATGCACTAATTTAAGAAAGAGAACACACAAGCAAGAATTAAAGAAAAGTTATATAAAAAGCCTTGAAAGACTTATGGACTGGAACAATGTTGTTATGTCTATTTAAGATATTAAAAAATTAAAATCTATTTCTGTTCTCCCAATTTAACTGATACTTATCTTCTGAAGTACTCATAATGATCAATATTGCCAAATGCCTCATTTTTGCTAATGAGTTAAACATCAAAAAAGTGTCCTCATTTCCTCTGATAGGGAGGTCTGTCCACNCGTCCAAGTCACCTGTACTAAGATATGTAAAAGCTACATCAAAGTGATCAGTATTCAATAAGCACTTTCAGTAGTCATGCTGTTCTATATTTTTGTAGACTATTGATACACTGAATAATGGTAATTATCCTTTTAGTGTAGCATATGGATATGATAAACACAACACTCGAGATTAGTAGAGAATGATCTGCAATTCCAGGTTCCAGTGTGCCAGTTTGCATCTCAGAGTAGAGCTCAAATATTTTTTCTTTACTTTTCTGTTGTTCTTTTGGGGCAGCTTTGTTTCGCATTCACCATCAGATCACATCTATCTTCATTTTATACATTGCCATTTATAAGAAAGCATTATGTGACACTGGTCAACTGAAATTATTTATGCTTACAAGAAACATTCTGTTATAACAACTAGTTATTTCCATGCTAGTTGTTGTTTTTGGTTTTTTTCCTTACAATCCTAATAGTTATGCAAATGAAAGAAACAAAGCAACAGCTCTATTGACAAAAGTGTGTCACCTTGTCATTAAACACTGCCATCATTCAAAACATAAAGTAATAGTTCCTGGCAGAGCTAAGCAAATAGATTTCAAGGTATAAATTAATATAAGCTGGGGTTTTTTTTGTAGACTGTAATGTCTGCTAATGTTCCACTTTATCCTACATTCCAGTTTTTAAAACATACTAGTGCTGTGCTACAGGGTTTTTTTACAGAAATAGCAGATCAGCCTAAAAACATCTGTAATTTTTTATGGCTTCTACAAACAACAAAACAAAACCACATGGAAATAAAACTAAAATTACCCTTTGAACAGTATACCATTTTTATGTTCTGAATCTTTTTGCTGAATTATTTTGCAACTTGCTTTTGTAGTCCATTAGATTTTACATTTTTTCCTTTGGGATATAAAAGCACTCACAAATGTTGCCACTGGAAAGCTGAAATACTTCGGTTTTGCATAGTCCAATAACTGAGGTCAATAGTGAAGGGACCTAGTCTTGAACTGGATTCAACCACTTAATACCAGCTTCACGTTTCCTGAACCTTTGAGGTCCATTGCATTTCAAATGCTGCATGTGGCATTCTGATCAATGAGAAAAGAAAAATATTCTGTTCTGTGCAGTGTTCTATAAAAGAGATTCTGAAGTACATGTTGCTGTAGGAAAACTGTGTCTCGGTGTTCCTTTTAAGCTATTTCCTTCTCAAAAGCTGTGATTTGACCCTTTACTGCCTGTTTCTAAAAAGCAGGGTTATAGGTAATTTTTTTGTGATTCTCTGACACAAACATTGTTGGTAGGTCTGCTGAGGGGAAAAATACATAATATGTTCCAGCAAACAGTTAGTAAAGATGATAAAAGCCAGTAGAAAATTTGCAACTCATTAGCTAGAAAACAAGAAAACGCCTTCCTAAAAACAGTAATTTGACCTGGTATTATACCTAATAAATGTGGTATATTGGGAAGGAAAACATTTTGAGAGACACATGCATGTATTTTTATTTTGTATGCAACCTTTCAAATAATTTTACCAGTTTGCTCTTTGCACACTCTTTTGTAATAGAGGTGGAATTCTGTGTGAAATGTGGTCTTTTGGAAAAACAAATAACCATAGTAATTGCAATTTTTTTAACCAGAAAAAAACTCTTTTCTAGACCTGTGCTCATTTCCGAGACTAGCTTTTTTAAGTAGCATGATGATGACAGATTTTCCTTCTGCCAATTAAAGACTTTATTTCTCTGCTGAAGCAGCAGAATCATCTCACAAAAAGGTCCCTAGTTAATGTTATTCATCAAGATGAAATGTATGAGAAGCAACTTTTTAAGTCTTTGGGTTTGAAAGAGTTTTTAAGTCTTTGGGTTGTATCTTCCTGCTCCACACATTAAAAAAAAAAAGGAAAAAAAAAAAGAGGGTCCTTTAAACAGTATTTTTTTCATCAATCCTTCCCTTCTTCTAGGCTTGAGAATTCTTATATTGTTTAGGATTCTTACATTGTAACTGGTGTTCCATTCAAAACCATTGTATGGGAAAAGAGAATGTATGTACAGAGCAGAGAATATCCTCAGTCTAGACAATGCTCTAATGGTGTTGTAGAAGACTATCATTAATGACATCTGGTTATACTAAATGGTAATACAAAATGGTTCTACTAAAACTTCTTGCTATCTGTTTTGCATATTGGCAATATCCTTCTGGTTGTTCTGCAAGTGTTGCTAAGTCACTGTAAAGCCTTGTCTCTTTCACAAGAAGCAGCAAAAATCACATTCCATGGGGTGCAAGAATGAGCCACACACCCTAAACACCAGCAACTTCATGTTAACTCCAGGAAAAAGGGTCAGATAGGAATTGAAAAACAGACCATTACCCAAACTATTCAAATAAAAAGCGGGTTTTCAAATAAGTAGGATTCAATCTGGAATAAAAAAAGGGAATTACCAATATGAAATATACCAGTTTGCTCCTTACTGGTTTAAAATTGGTTTGCCAGTTTCTACTAAATTTATATAGTATTGTATTTAGCACAGTGACCTTTGCTGCATCTTTATGTTGTCAAAATTTTTCTGTTTCTGCACTGTTAGAGTTGTTTTTTGTTTCTTTGAAGATGACTGCAAAAAAAGAGGAGGAAAACATATTTGTAAAAATTCAGTTTTTAAGTCTTGCATTTATGAAAGGACAACTCCTTTTCACAGCAATTTTAAAATTCCTTTTAAAAGGAGCTGTCATTGGAATCATCTTTTGACATCAACAGCCTTTTTGCATCAAAAACTAAGGTTTGTTGCAGATGCTATGTGGTTCATAGAGATGATTTTAAAGGATCTTATATAGATATAGCATATAATTCTTTCAGAAAATTAATTATCTCGAGCACCAGTAAGAAAAGTTGTATGTGATTTGACACACTGGAAAAATATTTAGTAATGCAATAGAAACATTCACTAGAAGATGCATGTGCTTAATTATAATATAATAATTACATTAGCAATATTGGAATCTGTTTGACTCTTTGTGTGCTTAAATTCCTTGTGTATTGTCAGTATTTTAATGTTGAAATTTATGCCAGAGTGTTATTAAATTACTCAATATCTAAAATGTTTGGTTGTTTGGGATTTTTCTTTGGACAATGAAAATTAAGAACAAAGAAACCATAATACATTTCTAAAGAGGTTTTTTGTCATTCACTCAAATTCTTTTACTTATTTTGAATTTTTCAACGTATGATTTATGTGATCAAATTTAATATGCTACAAAAGAAACTACCTCAATATACTTATTCAAAATAATGTTTATAAAATAAAATATTTCTGTTTACTTATGTGATTAAAGACTTGTACACATAAAGAACAACATAAAAATATGCAAATAAAACTGCCAAACCCCAAACCCTACAAATATGCAATAGAACAATAGCAGGTCAAAGAAACCCAAAAACCTAATCAATGGGTGTGTCAGTCCCATTGGAACCAAGATCCCCATGGGCTGGAAATGAGACCCACAGGGTGAATCAAAGGGAGGAGCTCTCAGGGTCCCTTTTCAAAATGAAGGTGGTCATTCCCTGGCAGTGTGGGATATTTTATGAGATACAAGGGAAGGCCCTCCTGGGATTGTATCAGATTTATTATGGGAGGTTTAGAAGATAAACCAAAAATGGGGGAAAAGAGTGATCAAAGTGCTTTGGAGAGAATACAGGTGGTGAAACACATGGATAAGGAGTTAAAAGGGGCTGGCTGCATATAAATGTTGCTGATCAGAATGATTGTCTGGCCATGCCTGCACCTTTCATGGCAGTCTGTCCTCCCATTATTAACTGTTTGTCTGGATCAAAGGATCTCTTTTGTATATGCAGATGCATGTGTGGGTGTCTGAAAATATATATATGGTAACAGACCACAGGTCAGAGGCCTTGTGTGTCTGTGGGGCCAGAGATCAGAGTAAGCACATACTGTATACGTAGATATCAGTGCATATTCACTAGTAAAAAATACTCCATAGTAACTGAAAAATAGGATAAGAGGCCTAGGAGCCTCTTGAAATTGAAATTGAAATGTTTATAAATCTGTGTTGGATACTGGAGAGAATAAAATCTGGGCGTTGGTTATTAGAGTGGTGAAGAAGTCCAAATCAGATCACTGGTTTCATAGTCAATGGAGAGACCTGTTTACATGTGTGTTTTTGTTCCTGGTGCATATGAAGATGATGATATAAGAGACATCTATGGAAAATATCTTTCTTTACATCTAAAAGCCATTCATACCACAGAGAAGAATGGAAAGAATATGATTACTGTATATGGTGTGAGTCTCCAGCTGTGAAATGGCAGCTTTCCTAGTATTAGGAATGGAAGTCTCAACTCTAGGTGTGTATGTATGTCTGTATATATAAATATATATATATACATTCCATCATGATAAAACTTCCAATATTTACATCATTCATCACATACAAAGATATACATCTAAGGAAGCTCAGATGGCTCTTTGAGAACACATTCTCTCTTCACTTCCTGATTTCATCAATGACACCCACAGGCTGGTCAAAGCCACTCTTTCACAGGCTCAGCTAAATTAGGTGTTAGAGTGCTAAAGTGAATCATACGTTAATGTAAGGGAAATTGTACCTTGGTGTACGTTCTTCCTTACTTTTTTTCACAATTTATTATTATCAATTTATGACCTATGGATTGGTATAGAGTACAGAAGTTTTTATAATCTAGAAAGTGTGTGCATGTTTTCTACAATTAATTCTTCCCATGAATATAAATATGTGTAATTGTTAATAGTGATGGTCTAATACTTTTGTGCTAATAAAGAAGGGGGGGTTGGTTTGTTTTTTTTGTCCTCTTCTCAGATTTAACTTCTGAAGGCCTTTCCAAGAGTTCAAAAGCATTTGGTTGATTTTGTGCTCTATTTCTGAATCGGGTGCCTTTTCTGTGCTCTACTGCTGTTTAAAGATCCATAGATCCTTAGAACACTTCCTTAATAACTGAGCACTAAAATAACATTAATTCTCTGGAGTCATAATTACCTGGTAGAGTGCTGGGCAAAAGATTCATAAAAAATAAAGTGTTGAAGCATGCCCTGCAGATTTTCAGGATAAGAACTATCAAAATCAAACAGCTTTTTTCCTTTGTGTTTCCAGGAAGGGGGTGGGATTGTGGGGACATGTATTTATCTTTTTTTCTTTTATGATATCTTTGCACTGTAAATTCACAGGAATATTTGATGTTATTTTAGTGAATTGTGATGATGTGTATTATATTGCACAGTATTTGTATCAATATTTGGGAGAATTGCTAGCAAGAAGGAAGATTTTTACTATGCATATGTTGCAAAATTATGTAAAGCAAAAAATAATTCAGTCTGTTACATCTAGGGACAAATGAAACATTTATCTAAATGGAGATGTTGCAAACATAGCAAATGCATCATTTTATATAAGAACATTTACTGCACTAACAGACATAAAAGGAGAATTGGGTGTTTGTATGTCTTTTTTTGGCTGATATCCAGAATCAGATCTTTGGGTCCCAGTGAAAATACTAGATAGCAAATAAAAATGTAAATATGCCCAAGGAGAGGGTAAGGAGAAACATAACACAGAATTTCTGTTATTTTTTTTCTTTGGTGGTCTTTGGTTCTTTTTTTCCTCTCAAAAAACATTTCACCAAGAGTCTGGAAATTATCTTATTTTGACCTTAGTCAGAATTTTCAAGTTATGTTCTGTACAAGCTGAAGAAATATAACCACTCTAGTGTTTCACCACCCTTGCTATTGATATTTCCACCCTTATATCTAGTCTAAACCTACCCTCTTTTAGTTTAAAACTATTACTGTCTTCAAGAGTATAACAGAATATTGTCTGAAATTCTTTGAAATTACATGTTTTAACAGAACTAATCTTTATGTTAAAAGTATTTATATATTCATGTATGTTTGTAAAATATGTCCTTTTATCTTGGGGGATGACTCTTTCTTGATGTCTAGAGTTATCTGAAATACTTGTACTATCCCATGGCATTATACTCTTATCTTTAAATAGCAGTAATGATAATGTTCTTGGCAATCTGACACATTTTAATCTTCTTAATTGGTTTCAGCTTTCCAGGTATTGGTGACCTGGGGTTTAGTTGTTTTTTATTATTTTTAATAACATTTAAATTTTTAAAAATATTTTTTATCATTCTTCTCAATCAAAACACGGCAGAAAGAAGAAAAAAATATTATCAGCATTTATATTTATTCATAGCATAGGCTTTTAAGTATTCTATTAGGTATTCAGTGCTAGTCAAAAACACCACTGCAATTTAAATCATCCTATCTCTTTTAAAGACAGGTCAGAGCTTGAAGGTATGAATGGAAATCTGGAACTGCTGCTGACAGTTAAGTCAATCCTTGCTCTCAAAAAAATTCTGAAAATTAATATTTTGTCAAGAAATATTTTATTTTATGCTAAGTCTTATAAATAGACTGAGTAATAGTACTATTAACAATAAGAATTATTTTAGTATGGAACCTTTCTCATTTGCATAATGACAATTTACAATTCTTTACAATTATGTAAAGAAAAGAAAGACATCACATATTTTTTGCAATGGCTGAATAATCACAATAAAGCTTTAAGAAGAAAGTAATTTATGCTTGCTATTTGTTGTGTGACTGTTGTTATCTCTTTGTTGTGATTGTGTTACAAACTAGATTTAGAAGGTGAAAATAAGCATTAACACCAGCATAGATAGTTTTGCCATGACCAACATACAAAATGTTTTAGATCCTAAAATGATATCTATAAACTGCATGAGCTTCAAAGTCACAAGAGTAATAAAATATTTTTTGGAAGATTTGAGTATTTACAAATAGTACCTAAATTCTTACACAGGTTTTCTCAAATCACTTTGTTTCAAGAAAGAGACATAAAGTAGAAGATATTCTGTGGTATTTTTGCAAATATAGAATAGAGAATAGTTATGTAATTTACAGAAATATAGGAATGAAGGAAGTCACCTATTTGCAAAACAAAACCCCCCACTATTTAAATAATTGATTTTCTAAAGTTTTTCCATCAAGAATAAAATGTTCTTCATGTTTTATAAGGTCATTTCCAATGAAGATTGTGCATACACAAACTGTTCATATTTAGGTTTTTGAGTTGGACTCTAGCTGAATCATAATAATTTAAATGTGAAAAATAAAATAATTTTCCATTGAAGCTGTTGGGGAATTTGGAATTTTATTTACATGTTATAGAATTTTATCCAGGATCTGTGGTGTTAAATTAACCCCTAATTTTATTCCACAAATCAGAAAGAAGAATGGTCTCACAAACACCTCTGCAATATGGTGAATGGCTAAATTTTATTCTGCAGTTATTTTGCAATTCATCTCACTGAGATAATACAGTCACTAGAAGGGTCTATTCTTTTAATGAGTTCCAGGGCAAATTCCCTATTCCAAGGAAATAAGATAGGTTCATGGGAAATTCAAGTTGGACCTCAAGGGCCTCAAGGGCCTCAGGATTCCCAAAATACAGTCATCTGTGAGGTGAAAATTAGGCTTCTTAGGGTTTAATCTTGGTTGCAGGAGTTAATTTGCTTCCAATTATGTTTTTCTGAGTCCCTTAGCTGGTTTTGGGATAAATGTTTAAGTGCATGATTTGTGAAATGGGGAGTTGCATTCCTAGTAATTTGAATAATTGAGAAACTTTCTAATTTGGTAAACAGGGGGAGAAAAATGCAGGGAGCAGAAAAAATACAACAACAAGGTAATGTGTTACCCAAAGAAAGGGTTCAGATGGAATACTAACAAATATAGAAGAAAAGAACTCCCCCACCCTCCCCCAGTGCCAGCAAATATTTTCATTTTTTATCTAGATTCTAGACCAAAAAAACTAGGGTTATATAGCTCAGCTCATTATCCCCATAATTTGAGGATTTTTTCAGATCTTGACAAGGGTAAACTTTTTTCACCATGCACATACTCTTTTGAAAAGACCTCTATTTTCTAGCAGAATAAATTTATTTAACTTTTAGTTGGACTCTTCTTCAGTGTGCATTCTGGAACTTTTATTGACTAGCTGTGCAGTCATCTGTTGCTAAAACAGGGGAATAAAGCAGATTTCTGCAGTGACTGTGGCAAGTGCCTTTGGTTTAGATTTCAATTTCATTTAGTAGTAGTTCTGTCACAATTCTCAGCTTTTTCTTACAGTATTTTGTAAATTCTTGCATGTTGCTCAGACACATTCAGGAGTGGATTGAAATTCTCACATTTAATGGAACTTTTCATTCACTTCACACCTGACTTTTCAATTATTTTGCTTTTGATTTGCTTTTTGATTTTGAATTTGGAATTTTGATTCTCTGGAGAGTTCTTATGTTCCACACTCAATTCAATAGAGTCCTGATATAGGTGCCCATTTATACTTTTGCATCATTACAAGGCAAGTTTCACACTATTGCTTGATAATATGGAAAATTATGTGTATCCTAACCAATCATTATAAAATTATAATCACAACTATTACAGAAAATAGGGACTATTTTATATGAACAAGAAGAAAGAATTCAACTGAGATACCTGCTGCTTGAAGAAAGTACTGTATATCACTTTGCATTCTTCATATAGGGTATCACTTGAATATGATGTTAACCTACTGATTTGTGGTGCTATTACTCTTTTTCTCCTGTTCTTTTTATTGGGATTACTGTAATTCTCTCCTTCAAAAGACCTGTTACAGGCTGCTTGTGGAGGTACTGTAATGAGCAGTCACCTAATATATCCTATTTTTCTCACATCTTGAGGCCACTTGCTGTTAGGATATATTACCAGTTCAGAAGTTCTGTATCTCAGAAAAATGATGAAGAAAAGCAGGGCAGTAAGAGTTTACAATCATTCCTTCAGAAACAGACATAATTTCTGCAGAAAATAGTATTCTTTATAAATTGCAGCTTTGAAAACATTACTACACAACTGGAAATACATTCCTTTTCTAAACTGATTTACTACATATTGCAATTAATAACTTTAGGGCTCAGACTTTCAAGGACCAAATCACAAGATTTTTTACCTTTTCTTCTAACTGAAACTCCATTTTAAATGGCTTCCCATTTACAAATTTTTATTTGCATAAAAATTTAATGAGAAATAAAGAGAACAGGAATATTTTTTGTACTGAAAATAGTGTACTGATTTAATTTGATTGAAATCATTCATGTAACCTCACAAACAGTGTTAAACAGAATTATTCCACAGAATCACAGTGTTTTCCACCTGAACGGACCTTTAAATGTCATCTGGTCTACTGTCTAGTTTAAGCAAAGTCAGCTGTAGCAAATCATCCAGAGGGTTCAAACTCCAAACATGGAGACTCTGTAACCTCCTTCAGAAACCTTTGCCTGTCCTCAGCCACTTTAATGGTAAAAAACTGTTCCCTGATGTTCAGACTGAGCATCCAATCTTTCAATTGGTGTCCATTTGTTCTTATCTTGTCACTGTGATAAACTGGCTCCATATGCTTTACACCCTCTCTGCAGATATATGCATACATTGATGAGATTCCCCCTCAGCTTTCCCTAGGCTAAATAATCCCAGTTCTCTCAGCCTTTCCTCATATGTGAGGTATAACAGTCCTATCATCATCTTTGTGGCCTTATACTAGCCTTGTTCCAGGGAGTCTATACTTTCTCCTTTAATGTGGGGCCTGAAACTGGACATAATACTCCTGATATGACCTCACCATAAAGGGCAAGTATCACCTTCCTTGAAGTGCTGGCATTGCTTTCATGATAATGCTTCTTGGCAAGGCTATAATGCCAGCTCATGTCAAATTTTGAGTCCATCAGGACCCACAGGTCTTTGTGAAAAAAGTAATTTTCCAGACAGTTTGCCCCTAAGTGTGTACCATTATCTGGGATTATTCCTCTCCAGATCCAGAACTTCCCATTTCCCCTTCTCGAACTTCTCGAAAAGGTCCCCACAGAATCTCCCAAATGGGTCTCTGTAGTGGTTAAAGACTGCTGTAAGTTCTGAAATCTTGCATTTTATCCTGCTCCCTGCTTTCAAACTCTGTAGTCACTGCATCCAAATCTTCCCACTACTTTCATATCTATTTCCAGTTCTTCCACAATCACCATAATTCAAGTCCTGAAAATAGCTTGATACTGTACAGTACATAGATAAGTTCTGATATATATAACTATGTTCTGATACTTATTTCTTTGCAGGATACCTTAGGAGGTAGAAACTGCTTGGAGAGCAAGACTGACTGAATTCAGTGACAATCTTATCAAACACAGAACTCATATATATATATATATATATACACATATATATTTAATTTCTAGCTATATGATTAATTATATTTGAGTTTTATGTTAATTTCATATATTAATAAGCAACTTCTATGTTATTATTTCTTATATGACATATATATGTAAGATCTATAATATGTAATATATGTATAAAATATTTTCCAAAATAGCCAGATTTTACTATTACCTTAAAAACATTGATATAATAGAAAAGATGTTTACCTTGGATAATTATAACTTTGACTTCCTTAAGTAATAATGTTCTTACCACGAGGTTAAATATTTAATGAGGTATTCCAATACTCTAACTTCTGACAGAACTGAATGCTTTGACCAACAATACAGAAAATCACTCTTAGAAAGTTAGCACCAGTATAATCAGAACTCCAATTTCTTGACTCCTAAGTATATTACAGTTTCTTATTTATCATAAAAATAGATTGTTTACTTTTTCAGATAATTTGAGATGCCTATATAAAACATTTTGCTGACATTCTCTATCTCTGCCTTGTAAAAAACTTATTAAGCCAGCTACTTTATCATTCTTTACATTTGGGGTGCCAGGCCATGACTGGAACATGGTGTACTCAGCATTACCCATTTGATAACCAATGCTGACTGACAGATTGAAGTAGCTAGTGCCCTGTGGAAGTAATTTGCTTATTAGCTCTGATTTAGACTGAGATTAAGTAGACAAAGATGGTTCAAAGGATTCATCCTTCTTAGTTAAACTCCCTTGAAATGACATAGAACATTGACTTAAAGCACATAGCGAAAATGTTTCTGCCCTTTCTACCTTACTCACAAGTGCACTAGGTCTGCCTGGAATGGATTTGATTTTCTTCTAATTAGATATTTATAAAATTACACTTTTAGAGTAGCTCATAGCTCATGTATTTTTAAAAATCAGAGTACATTATTACCCATAGCTGCAGAAAGCCCTTCAAAAGTATGAAAAATTTCATGCTCATTTTCATTTTGCTGAGAAAGAAAAAAACACATCTTTTTTTTATAAGTTATTCTTTAAAGTAGAAGGAAAGAAAAATATACTGATGAATACATAAGAAAAAGACTTAAAACAATGTAATTGCAAAATACTTTTTGATTCAGCTACCATGATTGACTAAAATCCCCATTTTACCAAATATATTAGTAGTCTAAAATGCATCAGTGTTAACAGAGGAATTCTACTTACTGAGAACTTCATGAGCTCCTTGTTGTGATAAAGATTTGTTTTCTGTTAAGTTAATGGCCCTATTTACTAAATATTTTCACATTTCTTATGCATTTTAGACGATAAAATTTTTTTGCAAGCTGAAAATATTTCATGCATCAAATGCTTCTATTTTTTCTTATTTACATATGTTATTAAAACAATATGCAAAGAAAATGCAATAAGCTTCTGTAGCTTTATTCAAGACATAAAATAGCAAAATTAAGGTTACACATACAAGTCATTGTCTTCATGACTAGCCCATAATTAAATTACAATCTATTGGTATTCACATAATAGGACATAACATTCACTCCTTATTTCTAAAAATCTGTGTGCATATTCACATCTGATTACTGAGTGCAAAGTAGCATTTGACCAACTTCCAGTATTAATATGTTGATCAACTATTTTTTTCTGAGTCTGAGAGATTTTAGAGTATACAGATTTATTTATTGGGATACACACACACACACACATATATATATGTATACTCAGTGCCTCGACCATCCCTAACACTGAATTGTAAAGAAATTAATGTATGGTCATGGAGTCTTAACTGATATTTGATCTGATAAGCATTGGATAGCAATAAAAAATAATGACAATATACCTTAAATAATATGGAGCATGTATTTTAAGTCATGCCTACCAGAGTGCAATAGCAGTGAACTAACCATTAATCACAGTTGAGATGATAAACTTTTCTCTGAAAGAAGGTTTTAATGACTTTTTTTTCCAGTTAAAATCTGCCTTGAAAACTGAGAATGCTTTTGTGATTACTGATTTAGTCTATGAAGTTAGATTAAAGATATATTGTTTTGTATGGGTAATGATATGAGAAACTTAATACTAAAGCAAAAATACCTGTTACACATGCCATTCTTGTGTACAAATGTCCATTAATAGTGTATTACTGATGGCTTTATTAATTTTACAGACATTTCTGCACTGCACTTACAGGCATTTTTTAACCAGCAATTAAAATATCAAAACCTATACATATGAAGATATAATGTGCATTTTTAAGTGCCACAGCATTACAAGAATCTAATCAATTCTATTTAAAAAGTACTAAAAATTATCAGAGTTATAAACTCTGAGAGAAAATCAAAAGGTTCTGTCCAGGCTACATAGATGGGACTAGACCAACAGTTTGAGGCTCAACAAGATCAAGTGTCAGACTTTGGCCAAAATAACCCCATGCAGTGCTACAGGCTGGGGGCGGAGTGGCTGGAAACCTGCCCAGAGGAAAAGCATGTGGGGGTGCTGGCTGGGAGCTGCTGAACATGAGTCAGCTGTGCCCAGGTGGCAAATGACATCCTGGCATATATCAAAAATACTGTGGCCAACAGGAATAATGAAATTATTCTTCTCCTGTAGCAGCACTGCTGAGGCCACACCTTAACTACAGGGTCCTGTTCTTGGCGCGTCAATTCAGAAAGGACTCTGAGGTGCTGGAGCAGGTCTAGAGAAGGGCAAAAACACTGTTTTTTGCACAAAAACTCTGTACTCCAGAGCCTGGAGTACATATCTTATGAGAAGTGGATGAGGAGCTTGGGCTGTTAAGCCTGGAGAAGAGGAGGCTCAGGAGTGGCTTTATCCCTCTCTACAGCTGCCTGAAAGGAGGTTGTAGTCCTGTGGGGATTAGCTGCTTCTCCCAGGCAATTAGTAACAGGATGAGGACACAGTCATAAACTGCACAAGGGAAGTTTAGGTTGGACATTCGGAAGAAATTCTTCACAGAAAGGTTGATTAGATACCGGAATGGGCTTCCCAGGGAGATTATGGAGTCACCATCCCTGGTGTTTAAGGAAAGACTGGATAAAGTACTCAGTGTCATGATCTGGTTGACAAGGTGGTCTTGGGTCACAGGTTGGGCTTGAAGATCTCAGTATATTTTTTTTTTCCCAACCTAATTGGTTCTATCACTCTGAAAAGAATACTCTTTCTAAAAAAGGTTATATTTTACAATGTAAAATTAAACCAAAAGCCAATTTTTATTTCAAATATATTATAATTCTAAATAGTTTAATGTAAGACATTTGTGTGTTCCAAACAATTTCATGTTCACGTGAATGAGATCAAATAAACTGCAAACTCAGATTCTCATGTGTGGGTAAGCCCTGGAGGTAGCTCTTCTGCTATATTTCATTTTAGAAGACCAGTTGTTTTTCTCTGTGAAATGTTCCATCATTTGGAGACTTAAAAATCATGTTGTGATTATATCTTAAATATTGAAATGTTGCTGCTACTTGAGGACAAGCATTAGAATACAATGCAGTATTTTAGTAAAAAAAGTTATATATTTATCAACTAAGAGAAACTGATAATTCACTTAGCTAGTAAATAGTCAGGCAGAGAGTGAAAACTTCATATTAATCTCAGTGGTCTCAGACATATTACCCATTTGGTCTTATCTCCTGATGCTTCTGGTGCCATTTTAACCCAACTGCTTTTTAAGTAGCTCAAAAAGAGTAGATAACATAACATTTCATTTCTTAAGTTATTTTTGTAACTATATGAAGTTCATACATTTTGCAGCTGAATTGCATTTTATTTCTTGTCTAGACCTTACAGTCTCTGGGAGTTACACATAATTATGCTTAATCCTTTCCAGTGCTGACTCAGTACTATCTCAGTGTGGAGAGAAATCTGTTTCTCCTGGATTTGTTCTCCAGTCTTCCCTTTTTTAAAAACTGCAGGTAAGTAATCTATATTTCAAAGAAGGATGACCTTTGCTTGATTTAAATGGAATCTTTCTTTCAATATCTGAAATGAGAAGGTGATTAAAGTTTTGGTAGATTGGTAAGATGTATTTTAAAAGCAGATAAGCTTAAAGGTCAGACACTGTCAAATGAAGGATTTTGACTTTTTAATATTTAAGTACTTCATAAGAATCATGGTTTATGCATGCCTGGCACTCTTTTTAAGTTCTAAAATAAAATTGTTCTGCATTTTCATAAGATTCACCCTTGAATGTTAGCTACATTTTGATATTGCACGAGCAATAACTTTGCAGCATTTACTCTTCCTGCTTCATCTGAGACAGGAAGTTTTCTTTTTCTTTCTGTCAAATAATTTCAAAATAACATTTCAAAATAACATGAAGTGCCATCTGAATTAAAGCACAAGCTCCTCTTTCTTATATTCATTTCTTATAGTTTTTCAGATTACTTAAATTCAGGATTTTTTAATGTAACTTATAAATTACTGTCAAATAAAGTGCAACATTTTCAGAGTGTATTATTTTGAGGAGTGTGATTTGTGTTTTTTAGTAGAATACCTTTTTTTGATGAACAGGAGATTAAGAGAGGCCACCTGAGTTATGAAACCAAATTTTTTGGAATCACAAGGAAATAACTAATAGTTGTTAACCTATATAAGAGACAACCAACAATCCAGAACTATAAGCAACAAGGAAAATTTAAAAGATAAAAGATTACTAAAAAAATTATTTATATTTTCCTGTGTCATAATTCTAATTTCATAAAACTATGTCTGGAGGATGCTAGGAAGAAAGAAATCTGCTTTCCTAGATTTTTTCAATACATACCTCTTTATTTTTATTTCTTATCTATATCAATTTACTCTAAGGTATGACAATGTCATAGTTATTTCAGATGTTTATGACTGATGAAAAAATAAAGGAAGATTTATCTCTAAACTTCAGAAAGACAATTTTAGTGATACCAAAGAACAATTTGTCCTCATTCCATCATGCCGGAATACATGCACTTTGAAAAGATTAAGACAGAAAAAAAGAATTTTAAGAATTTGACCAATAAAAAATTATGATGAATATATAACACCCTCAAAGACCAGTTCTCCTTTAATTTTAGAAAGAGAAACAATTTTTGAAGCTTAATTTGTTCTACCCCTTTCAAAGGAATCATGTTAATTTTCTTCATTTCTGTCAGCCTTGCTACTAATTTCCTAGAGTAATCCAAGTTTTCCTTTCTACGACACTGCTAGTAGAAGTAATAAATACTGGACTAAAATGAGAATTTCATGATCATCACAATCACTATGTTTTTCAGCTTTGGTATAAGTGCGTAGTGCTTTCATTGGATACTCACCCCTAAGGTAAAAATAGTAAGCCTTGCAGTTGGTCTGCTGGTTGTTTTTCAGAAAAAGCTGTTAAAGACTGTTTTCCAGAACTATCTATCAATAATATGGTGCTTTCTGTAAGAAAGAAAAAATTTCAATTTTCATATATTTTCACTTATTTTTTATTTTTTGCTTCTTTCTCCCATAGATATTATTGTTCAGAGTCAATACTGGAGATCTTGTGCAGATTTTCTGTCTTGGAAATTTTAAGGTTTTACTGACACTTAAAAAGTATTTCACATAGTTTTGATACTGTTCTTGTTACCTTTTTTTCTTTAACACTGAGACACTTCTTTCATGTACATTATTTTCCCCTTATTTCTCTTCTTTCCAAAGAGTTGAGCTTTCAATACCTCTGGCCCAACTGTAATTGCTGTTATTTGTATTTTCTCTAAAGTCTCTTTGTATCTTGATTCCCCGTTTTATTTCTCAAACTAGGACAGAAACATCATAGCTATTTCTAATGCAGCATTCTCAATTTACTGTATAAAATGACTTCCTTACTTGTTTTTATCATTTTCAGTCTTTCCCCTTAAAATTCTATTGTCTCTTCATCTATGACTATGTTTCCTTGGTTTTTGTCTTGTGATGTGGGGTTTTTGTTGCTCTTGTTTTTGTTTTAAACCCCTACATTTATTATTGAAGATATTTCTTTTGTCAACTCACTTAGAGTTAACTATTTGGCAAATTAATATCTTCAGGATAACTAGATGAGGGGAGAAAACAATCTTTGTTCTTTGTCCATTTGTTACCTTCTGTGTTTTGCCAAACTCTCTCATTCTTCTATAATCTGAGAACAGGAAAAATCCCACTAAGACAGTTTTAAATTCCTTAAGTATTTTCCGAGGTTGTGTGAACTTATCCTTGACCCACTTAGAAAGAAAAAAAAATTCTTAATTCACACTCTGAATGCAAAGTTGTTTTCTTTCTGCCACCAGGTTTCTTTTCAACCGCAGAAGAGTGCCATAAATAGCAAGTCCCATGAGGCAGGTAGTAGTAATTTCACCTACTGTAGAATGTTAAAAATTTAATGTCAAAACAAAGTCGTAACTTTGAACAATTATCTGCTACACAATTAACATTTTTAATAGATCTCTAGTTCAGTCATTTCCCACATGGTCTGTTTAATTAACCCTTAACAAAAGAGAGCAGCACTTTAGAGCCTCAAATAAACAGAAAAGGAAACAATATCTGCACTAACTGTTTTCAAAGACATTAAAAATGGCATATGTATCTAGATGAAACATAGCTAATGGACTTTGTTTTCAATTCTGAACTTACATTAAAGAATATAATTACATCAGCTGTTCTTGAGATGGCAGGTTGAGAATGGCACTCTGGTCAAACTGAGAACATTATGCTATAGCAAGGGAAAATGTCTGAATTCCATTTATACTTGTGTAAAAGCATAGATACAAGTCTTCATATATCTTTTTTCTGTTATTGCAGGTGAGTAAAGAGCTTTTATTTTCCTAATAAATTTGGGCATGCTAAATTATTAACATTGTTAATAATCTATGTTTCAGGACTTTAATATCCTCTAGAACTGCAGCATTTATAAGATATAGAACACAGGAGAAAATATATATTTGAAGTGGTGAACTTCAGAAATGCTTATTAAGCCATACCAAACCATGAAATCTCAAACTATGGAATGAGTAGTGTGCAGTACAAACACTGAATTGCTTCTTTCTTACCGCACATCTATATTTTAAGTACTATTTCCTGTCTTTCTTTTTACTTTTTTTTATATTTTAAAAAATATTCAGCCTGCACTAACCTCTCCAGGCCTTCTGTGCTGTTTTTTTCTCCTTTTTTTTGTAATTTTAAAAAAATATATTTTATTTTCTTCATCTTCAATCTTTGCTATGCCCCACTATTTTTATCCATCAGATGGAATTGCTGGTCTTAGAACACCAATACAATTTGATTCATCTTTTCTCTTTGGTTATCTGTGCTCTGCAACACAAAAGAACACAGGAAAAAAGACTGCTGTCCTTAGACACATGTTGAATCTCTATCTGGCCTAGCAGTATGTAAAGAAGCTTACACTTGATTTAACAGGGTCAAAATTTCATGCATACAACAAGCAATGGAGAAGCACTAGCACAGACAAATGAGGGAAAACATAATGCAGTAAGGGCAATTAATACTCAGTTATGAATAGAATGGATCATAAAATTGTTAAATTACTCATCTGTGCTTTCAAGTAGCATATCTATGCTATAGTGTATTTTCCCCTGGATCCAGCTTGTGCCTGCAGCTTTGTATGTCTAAAGGAAAGGTCTGATAAAGGCAACACTCATATATATTAACCTAATGAAGAGAATTCTTGTTCATACGCAGTGTCGTATGAGATGAAGAAAGGTTGTGCCCTAGGGTTTTATTTTCAGTAGGAATCAAGTGACTTTGGTTTGCAATAATTAGATACATATATTAACTTATTTGAAAAGCTATAGAAAAAAAATTTGTTTGAAGATCATCTAAATTGGGGTTTTATGTTCATTTTCATGATGTTTTAGAGAATAGAGATTATTTAGAATGGATCTTTATTGTGATGTTATGTGTTTTTTAATAGACTTTTCTTCTCCCTCAAAGTAGTAACGGAGTAATTGATCTACCTGTGGCATATGATTGTAATGTACAAAACTGATTATTCAGTTTATAAATAGGAAAGTTGGCTCTATTAATTGGAGTCATTTTGCAGGGCTTGTCCTTTATTTGTATTTTCCTTCTTCAGTTTCTTTTTTTTTTTTTTTTTAATCCAAATAGAAAATAGATGAGAAAGCTTTCAGGGAAAGAAAAAAAAAAGACGATAGCAAGAAACTTGCTTTCAGAAAATAGCAGCTGTTTTAAATTAATGGACTGGAAAAAAATATCCCATATGCTTACAAAAACAACAGAAAATACCCAAAACTAAACAAACCCCCCCCCCCAAACAAAAAAAAAAAACACCAAAAACAAACAAACAAAAACAGGTGGAGACAAACTTCTCTGTGCTGCCATGGTGTTCTGCAGGCACGTCCCACAGCCTGTAGTTCACTTCTGTCTTATCTCTCTCCACACATCACCTACAGAATGCTTCCACCATTTTCGTCCCAGCAGCCACATAAGTCAAGATGGCAAAGTCCTTTTTTCTGGGTAAAGCATCTTCTTTGTTTTTGTATAATTTTGTTGTTAATATAGCGGCTGTTACTGTGCATTTCTTATTCCACTGCCTTTTTCCTTTCAATAAATTGCTATCTCAACCCATAGTCTTTGCATCCATCCCTCTCATACCGGAAGGGGTGTGAGAAAGGGGAGGGGCTTATTTGGTGTCTATTTTCCAGCTGATGTTAAATCACCACAGTCATAGAGAAGAATAAATTCTCTGTAAATGTGTAGTATTGTGCAACCATAATTCATGCCATAAATTTAATGTACTAAAGAATAGAGATAGGGGTTACTTGCCCTTTTCTTTATTCTCATTTTAGTCTCTGACGAAAACTGTAAAATAAGGGGTCATTCTCAATTACTTGAACTGAGGAGAATTGGAAAAGACTGGGATACTTATAATGATTAGCAGAAAGCTTTTTCTTCAGGTATAAAATTGAATTTTAAAAGAAGTGAGTAGTCAGACAGATACCTCAATAATAGAGTGTTTAGCCTTTCCTGGAGAGTGATGGCTTAGCAGTGCGAGCAAGTAGCTTGAAATCTTTAGTACCCCTGGAGCTCACAGAATCAACTTTAGCCAGGTTTAGCTAAATCCTTCATCTTTATATCTTCAAGGTAAGTAAACAAATTTCAAGCAGCTTGATGTACACACTATTTTTCAGAAAAATCTATAAAGTCAAGGCTAGACTCGAGGGCTGCGATGCATTTTCCATATCCATCTGCATTCATGCCACAAAGAAAATTATTAAAAAATTTTAAATAATCCTGGCTATAAATAGCTGACAGGTCTGGGACAAGGGATTAATCGGGGTGTCTCCTGGAAAAATGATTTTGTATTCTAGTGGACAATTATCTTCATTCTTGAAAGAATGATCAAAATGTCAGTGAGGGAAATATCCATTATCAAAGGTTCTGTAAAACTTTAGTAACTTAGTGAAAAAATGGTAAGGATTGCTAGGTATACATTTGATTTCTCTTGATTTTTTTTTTTAATGCAAGCTAATTGAAGATGAATAAGGACATTATTCAAAGAATTTGAAAAAGGAGATTCTTGACTACTATTGAAAACTACTAGGAACTGGAATCATATTTCCAACATCCTTTGAAAAGAATGCATAAGTATTCTGAAAACTTTATTTTTTTACTCAAATGCTACTGCAGCTTTTTATGGAGATAGAGGTATCAGATTAAAACTTCATTCAGTGTTTGCCTTTGACTCAAATTAAGTCAATTGAGACAAAATGTCTTTAAGTTAATCCCAAATGGAGTTAACGTAAATCAACCAAAACAAGGACACTGTAACTTTGTGAAGACTTGATCTTGATGCTGATTGGTGTTGACACTTTATCAATGTTTCTAAATTTTCTTGTTTGCTATCTTTTCCAGCTTGTTATTTTCTTTCTTTATTGATTTCAATTAACATTTTTTTCCATGAGTTTCCACTCTTCACAAACATATGTCTATAAACAAATAAAATAGTAGAGACCTTCATAACCCAGACCTGCAAACCATTTCCAGTCATTAACAGGCACATCACTATCAGTAACTGTGAAAAACAAACTTTTATGGTTTAGTTTGTTTTGATGGCTTCAGATCAATCACTGGATATGCACATGAATATATAAAATTAAAATCAAATGCAGATACATTTTAATAGGTATTAGAGTTCCTGCCCATCAGTTACTCTAATGCTTAATAAAGTTTTTTAAACATTGAAACTACTGGAGTAAGATGTGTTTTCTTCTTTCCCAATTAGCAAAGACACTTCTGATTTTAACAGGGAAAGAACTTCTGAACATGTCTAAAAAACAGAATGAAAATTAAAAATAAAAACTGAGAAATATGAAAATATTTCCAAATATTCCAAACCACTTCAATGGTTTAGATTGTATCCTAGAAACTTAGGTTTTCAAAACAAAAGGGTGAAGATTAGAAAATGTGATCTAAATATTAAAAAACTATTTTTAGGATGCTTCCAGTTGTGCTTGCACCAACCTTGAAATTCCAAGAAAAAAAAAATTATAATATGACTATTGAAACGAATATGTGTTTTGCTGTACTTTGCTGTACTACGGACATTCTACTCAGATTTGCAATCCTGGTAACTGAGTTCTAATAAAGACATTATCTATGAGGTGTGTCAGAATGGTTGATTCAATGATTAGTTGGCTTTAAATTATCAAAGAAAGATGTCATATACTCAGCTGGACACTGACATCATTCTAATATGCTCCAAGAACAGCCAAGGTTTAAAGGAAGGAGCTCTTTCTCTAGGAGAAGGGAAAGGTGTGACAGCTATGTAACTGCATTAGTGAATTTTTTTCCAAAGATTTATGCATTTTCAGGGAAATGTCAGGGTGCAGAGGGTCTGAAATTGTCTTCACGTTGATGTTGTGAGATGCTGAGAATTCTGCTCTTGTAAACAAAAGTATTTATACCATATTTCAAGAATCTATTAAACAAAATCTGTAATAAAAATGGCATTGTGATTCAATGATAAAACATTAAGGTGGGCAACAAGAAACCTAGCCTTTTTTTATTGACACAAGCAAGTTCTTCGGTTGTCTGGTGAACTTAATTCCTCATACTCCTGCTTTTATTTTCTCCCTTTTGTTTATGTTGTAAGGACAAGCATAAACACAAGGGATAAAAATGCATAAAATGCATAAAAATCAGGACTTGATAGTGACACAAACCCAATTCTCATTAGCCACAGCCCCCCCCCCCCCCCCCCCCCCACCTCATAACTCCCAAAGCCTGGAGTGTTCTTTGATGGGTAGTAGGTGTGAGGAATTCAACAATACTCTGTCTCTTGGATGTGGGACCCATGTCTTGAAATTAGCCATAGAATTACACAGCAGGTTCTGATTTTTAAATTCTATAGAAGGGAACCCCAACAGCCAAATGTCAAGAGTGTCTTCAGGTACCATAGTAAAATTGATTACCTTTGCACAACTTCCTCATGAGGGGAAGAGGAGGGGTAGACACTGATTTCTCCTCTGTGGTGACCAGTGACAGGACCTGAGGGAATATCCTGCAGTTGTCACGGGAAGTTTAGGTTTATTAGAAAAAAGTTCTTCATCCAGAGGGAACAGGCTCCCCAGCGAAGTCACACCACCAAGCATGACAGAGTTCAAGAAGTGCTTGGACTTCAAGCATTCAACAATGCTCTCACTGGTGTGACTCTTTGCAGGAGCAGGAGCTGTACTTGATGATCCTTGTGGGTCCCTTCCAACTCAATTTATTCTATGATTATATTAAAATAAATTGAGTTGGAAATCTGAAGTAATTTTTGAATTTCAAACTAAATTCTCAAATATTTCTATATACAAAACTTTCCTTGAAGGCAATATGCTTTCATGTGTGAAATGGCCTGGATGATCAGGTCATTGATATTGCTTGCAAAGACTCTGAGACCAGTGGAAAGGTGTCCACTGACTTTGCTGCAGTAATGTGGAAAACAAAGTAACAAACTTGGATTTTTTCATTAAATACAGACTCACTTCAGGCAAACAATCTAAATGTTTAAATACTTAAAGGAAATCAAGCATCAAGAATTAATTTCTGCCCTACCAAGAGTTTCTACTTATCTCACTTGTACTAAATTTTGTCTTGATAAAATGTGTACTTTGGTGAAATACGGATTGAAATTATGAAGAGTGAATCCTTAACTCCCTAACTGTACTCTCCCCAACTTTTTGTATCCGCTTTGTTCATATCAGGTCCTTTGCCTTTATCTGGGCAGAAGAATATTACTTCTGCCTTTTGCAACTCCTTGGGCTTTGTCCCTCAGTTTTAGTTGTAAGGGCATTTAATAACTAACTCATCATTCTAAACGAAACCAGTTTAGCTTGAAATTCCCCTGATTGGAAGAAAGATTAGTCTGAATAAATCACTTCCTAGAAATGGCTATTATTTAATTCACTTGGATTAACTTCACAGCATCTTCATACACACATATATATTTTCTCCATACACTCAGGTTTTGCCTTACCACTCAAATGTGTTGGGATAGAAAAGGATTACAGGAAAGCAAAAACTATGATCTGACAACTTCTTTATTACTATCACTGAGTGTGAGAAAGTTTGATATGTGCAAAAGGAATGTGTAAGAAAAGCATCCAGTTGCAGCTAAGTACAGTATTTCCAACTCTCTCTTTGTTATGTAATACACCAAATTGAAGTGTATATGAATCTCACAGGAGAATACTTATGGAAATTACTATTGTGTTTAGAGCACTGATTTTTATCAGCAAAATAAATCAACAACATTTTAAAACCTTCTGTAAAATGATGAAAGAATTTATGCTTCAGGAAGAATTTTGGACAGGAAGAAAAAAGAAAGAGAATATGAGAATTTTCATTCTCATCCTTAAATTACCTTTTATAATTCAGTACAAATGTAGGAAAATATTCTCTTATGTTTTGCCAAAATAAAATATATTGGAATCAATGGAGTTGCTTTAGTATAAAAAGCAGAATTTATTTAAAATTCAACAGTTTTCCTCCTTTCTGGAACATTAATCTTCTGGAATTCAACCACTTTGAAAAAGGTTCATAATTTCATAGAAACATAAAAATGCAAGCTAATATCTACTTTTAAATGCTTGTAAATAATTAAACTTTCTAGGTAAAATTATAATTTTTAGTAGAATTCAAGAACCACAGCATTTTATTGCTAGTCAGAGTTGCATTTTCCATCAGTCTTCTCTTAGACCAAAGTTTTTTAAATCTTTATATATCAATATGAACATTTTAGAATAATATTTTAACAGATATCCTAGTACTAGGAAAAATATGCCCAAGAATTGAACGCATAAAAAATAAAATGAAATCATTCAAAGCAGCGTTCTACACAACAGATTTTTGCAAACCAAACACATCACTGTTCCACCCATACTTTGCAAATCTGCTGTGATAACTCAATTTTAAATGACAGTCACCTCTGTTACAGTCTAGGATTGGGCAAACAAAACCTTCAGTCTATTTTTTCATCTACAGAAAATTTTAAATTAGAATTATCCTGATTTTTCCTTTAATCACTTTTAGTTACCTATGACAATGCCTCAATTTTGTATTATTTCACCAATTTTTTTTTTCTGACAATGTCATGGCCCTGCACTTACAGTTGCTGTTTGTTATCCAAATTCTGTCCATTAATATACAGACAATCTACGCAAGATTTTCAACACATACCCTTCTAAGCAGTCATGTCAAAATCCCCTTGCAACCTTCATTTATGTGTATTTTTTCTTCAGTACCATTTCACAATGGTACTGGCCTTCCATTCCCACCCTTTAATTAACCTATGTTTAATTCCTTCTGTAGCTAGAAAGTGTATTTGCTGACCCATCATCCTGGACATCAAGCAAATTTTGAAAATCATTTATATGCTTGTAGAATTCTTGTGGAAGAAAGTATTTTCTGCAAAAAAAAATCACCTGTCACTAAAATAATAACTTGACAACACTTTGCAATCTCCATACAGTAGAACCTTGGATATATTCCCATTTTTCATCTTTGCCAGAAAAATAAATTAATTTAAAGACACCTGAAGGTATCTGAACTTTGAAGGTTAATGGAGTCCTCTGAATACTTGAATAGACAGATATTTTTGATGCATATTTTTAGTGGAGGTTTATTACTGCTGTAACATGCTCTACTCTTAATAATATTAAGCATTTTTCAGCCTGGATATACCTATTTATGCAGAACATGACAAAACTTTTATGACTTATAATATTTTAAAGCAAGCTAATATCCATTAATCCTTTATCTAAAAATCGGTTTTCTAATTGTTTTTTGCACTGAATATTTGTTTTTATACCAATCACAATCTCTCCTACTTACAACTCATTCTCTATGCAAGCTCGTATGTTTCTCTGTCAGAAAACAATGTTTTTAGATTCATATATTTGGAGTTAACTGATTAAAAAATGGAAAAAAAAAACATTTCAGCAGTGAAATTAAGTGACACTTAAGAATTTTACTACAAATGGACTAAGGACATAAATGTCAAAAATGTTTAAATAGCTCCTAAGCCCAAAAAATCCTAACAACAGCAAGAGGAAATGTGTAGTAGATGTTGCAAGCATGAAGTAATACTGCAAGAACACTAAAGTTCATCCAGATATTCCTTATGAAGGCTGCACTAAGTTAACATATTGGAGTCAAAAATATACCACAAATGGGAATTAATGCCACACATTTAATAAACATATTAATGAGTGAAAGATTTCTGAATAAATTGATATTGCAAGGTTCTTTGTGTGCCTTACATACAAATGATACAGCTTTATTTTCTGGGTTTTTTCATCTATGTGATGTTATGCTATTTCACTGTTCATAATAAGCTTGAGACTTATCATAGTTGGACATTTATGTGCATTTTTTTCTTAATATTGTCATGTTTGAGCTCAGAGTTTGAGATGGTCACTCCATTGTTTCACTTATACTATCACTAGAAGCGATGAGGAAAAATTTTATTAGGTTTGGTTATCATGATTACATATAGAGAAAAGAAGATGGATCCATTTTTCTTAAATCTTCTGAACCTTTATACAAAAACTTTAGAAACATAAGATGAATTTAATTATTCCTATTAAAAGATAAATCCATGAAAAACATGGCTGTGCTATGTAGATCTGAAGTGTAAATACATTAAGTTAAAATTCAGAATACAGACATTTCATTGCAATCACAATGACCATTTGTTTTAATGCTTTTGCTTTTTCCTTTTTTTTTTTTCTATTTCCAGGGCTCATTGACTTATCCAGTTCTCCCCTAAGTTTGTTTTTTAAATATTTTTTTGTTTCATTATTGATAATTCATTATAACTTACTTAGTTAATTCAAAAAGTCAGTTCTGGATAATGCAGATACTTCATTTCTCAATTTAGCACAAAATAATAGGAAAAAAATGCACTGGATAGAAGGAGAAACAGTAGATTTGTATGCATATGTATTCAATCACAAATCCAAGCCTATAAAACATCCATCACTTGTGCCTGAAGGCATAAATATATTTATTCTTCACTCGTGTAGTTAAAAAAACTGCAAAAATTCTCCATTAGCAGTTTTTCATATTTTGTATTAATTATTTCTTTTCCGCTGCTGAAAACTAAAGGTCCTCATCTTCAGAAGAGTCCTTGCAAGTCAAAAACAAGTTGTTTTCTGGAAAAATACAGTGTATTGGACATGCAAACTTTCCTGAATCAGACATGGTCTACTGATGTGTGGATTTTAATTGTCTTCAAGTTCATGTTTTCCAAAGAATGCATCTGCTTATAAATGCTATTTCAGAATTGTGCTAGGTCAACCCCAGCCAGCAGCGAGAAAACCACTCTGATTTTCACTCCTTCCTTTCTCCCAGTGGAGGAAAAGATAGAAGGAAGGTGAAAGCACTGATGAATCAAGATAGAGACAGTTTAATAAGAAAAGCAAAAGCTGCATGTGCAAGCAAAGCAAGATTAGAAATTATTTCACTCCTTCCCATACACTGGAAGTCATGTCATGTCCCAGGAAGCAGGACATAAGAGTCACAACCGCCAAACAACAAACATCTCTTCCTCCTTTCCCTGAGATTTTATTGCTGAACATGGTACCTGTTCATACAAACCCCTCTGGTCAGTTCAGTTCATCTGTCCCAGTTGGTCTCCCTCCCAAGCCCTTACCCAGAATACTCACTTTGAGAGAGGTAAGGGGGAGAGAGTCTTGACGCTCTGCGGGCACACTAGTAACCGAAACAATGGTAGTTACTGACACTGAGCAGCAAATACAAAGTGCTGCACTCTATGAGTGCTATGAGAAACTTGGCTTCACAACTTCATCCCAGCCAGACCATGTACAAGCATTCTTTCAAAATACTTCTCACTTGTCCTACACTTGATTCCAGCTAATAATAACTTCTCATGGTGCTGAGTGGATTATAGGAGAAAGTGAATTTTTTTTGATCACGAGATGACTCCAATTTAGAGGGATTTATTACTCCTTTTAAGAATTTCATGAGTATTAAGTGTCTGATTCAAAAGTGTAATTTCATTACTCTTTAATTATATGTCCAGCAGTATGTCAGTCCATCATGAAACTGATGACACTGAGGCAGAATTGTATGTGCAGCTAAAAAATATGGCAACTGCAATTTTATCCAGATGGCCAATCTAAACTTGCTGATGTCCGGCACCAGTGAATTAGTGAAAAGGCTGACTTGCATGTAGGCATAGTGCCATATGAACAGATGGACATGAGTACAAATATCTAAGAGACCATCTATAATCACAAACTGTGTTTGTGAAGGGCACAAGTTTAGCCAGGAAGTACCAGATGGTTGTCTGTCCTGAGGTTATAGAAATGCAGCCATTGGAATACACCATTCTTAATCCCACTTTTGACTAGATAAAATCCCTAAAATTAACAAAATTATTTCATGAACAATGAAGAAAAATATAGTTTCACTTATTTTTTATGTAGATGTTAGTATTTAGTTTTTAAAAAATATGTTCTCTTGTATATAAATGAAAGGTTCATTTTTAGGCAACAGAAAGGAAACTTAAGGGATACTCAATAAAATTTACCAAAAATTTTGTTACTCCCATGAGATGAATTGCCACATTAAATTGACTAGATGAGAATGATGGTGGTCTTTAATAAATGGATAAGAAATTCTGCTCTTTTGAATTCCCACTACATGTAAATATTGCAAAAAGAAATGTTAAAATTCCCAACATGCCTTTCTATGGGAGTCTGGTTGTTCTGCTGGGTTCCATTATATTTTCAAATATAGTTAGTGACAAAGAATGAAAAAGTATCATATCACTGGACACAAAATGGCACAATGTTTTCTGTATTAATACTTTCTTGGGACTCCTACTTTAATAGGCTGGATACATTCTAAATATTTTATAACTTTGTTTAGACTTCCAAGAAAATATCGCCCTTTGAAAATATTACTTTAACTAAGTTAGGGTATAATTTATCTGCATAAAAGTTTATGTAGCCTTTTGGAATGAAGGATCAGAAATATTTTCTTTCCCAACTTTCATAGTGATGATGATGATGATGATGGAGATGATTGTTATGTTTATTTTTATTGGACACTGTCACTTTTGGTTTCCTTCAAACAAAATATTTCAGTTTTATTATTGATAACTGCATCTATTCCCTTCTTCATACAATATTCCAGCAAAAATTAAAAGAAAGCTGAGATATATATTTTTCATCTTTCCTTTTTATAAAAATGAAAAACAAAGTTTAAAACTGCTTTTCTTTTGTCCTATATTGTAGAGTCTGTTTTCAATATCAGAAGCAATTACTACTACAGTGTAAAATCTGAGTGGATTTCTCTCTGACAAATGTCTAAATCAACATTTAAACAAAGTAAAAAAAATTGAAATAATGAACATCCACTGATACAAATTAACTTGATATTATTGATTTCAGTGTTGAATTTACAGAAACTGATATCAGGTTTTTAGAACATGAGTAACTTTTTCATGGCTATTTCAAACTGATATTAATTAAAAATTTTAGTAATAGGTTTAGAAAATCTGATTTTTCTCCCATGATTCTCAACATATTATTTTCTGTTGAAAATTTGGTAAATGTTTAATTTTAATTGTGTTCCTGCACAAACAATGCACACATAAAGAGTCCAAAAATATATTTTATATTCTTTTGCTATGGCACATTTAAAAAAATCTCATGTCAGTGCTTTTAAATTTATACACATCCTTAGGCTTTACAGAACTTTACAGAACTGACAAATACTGTGCTCATGAATATAAGAATACACTTTATTACTCAGAAAGCATAGAAAAAACATACAAAAAGCTGTTGATCTAAAACTACTATGGGATATTCTTTAGGCTTTTTATGGCAATGAAACTACACTGTCAATGCACATTCTACTGCAAAGCCATCGAGCATTAACCTTGGAAATAAATATTGTAAAATACATGATTCAACACTCTAGTTTTCATGATAGTTTATATATCCTAAAGTGATATAAAATTTTGCTAGTTTTATAAACATTCTGCCACTCTGTCAAAATGTCTTTGAAAGATTTTCATAGTCTGTACCATTCAAGGTCTAATACAACTGACAAGACAATGTCAAGAACAATTTTGAGCTGTTAAAGACCTTGCTTTATTAGATCCCGGTCAGTGCTGACTATAGCAAAAGTGGAGAAAAGATGTTCATTATGTCAGGGAAAGAGTGTTAAAGAGAAAACAGGATGCCAGTTTCTTAACCTTACTAACATAATCTTCCCTAAAATGACAGAAATGTGACGACTTATGAAATGAAAAAAATTAATAAGGCTTAATATGAGTAGACCACAAACTAGACAATCAAACTTCAACAAATTATTCTTCAGAAGAAACACTGAAAAATCATAAGTTTTATAGTTTTTCCCCTCTCTTTTTGCATCAAGTTTTTAAAAAACCTGTAGTTTGGGACAAAGAAAACCCCAACAGCCTACCAGCCAAGATAAATTATGCACGAACTTTTGTCTTATGTATTAGTTAATTTTAAATGTATGTGATCTGAAAAAACAAAATGAGAAATCAAGCATATATAGTTACATATTTGTAACTTAGATCAGCACAATTTAAATTAAAAAACTGTTAAAAACACTAGAGACAATTTAGAACAAGTCACTATATAAATAACCTAAATTAATAACTACAAATTTTGGATACAAAAATATTTTTAGCTTTGGTTTTGCTTAAATCAACACCAGACACTCAAATCTTATTACTTCTGAAAATTATATATTGACTCAAAATCCTATGAAGATAGCTAAATTTAAACACTTTCAAATATTTTAGCAGACTTTCAATGAGGAAAAAAATCACCTTCCTGACTCCGTAGGTGCTATTCAACAGTCATTGACACATATCTCTCCAATGATTTAAGTAAAATTAGCAAATGCTAGTCCCATTTTCTTACTAAATTTAGATCCCTCTGGCTTGATTGACTATGGCACCACAGACCAGAACATTGTTAATCTATTCACCCAAATTACTCTGCTCTGCAGTCTTCAGGGTAGGTATAATTTTGAAATCTTTGCTAACTAGCCTTTTAGCAATTTTATAAAACATTTTATTTTAACTTTGAAGTATAATAATGAACTAAGGTACTGTTAACAATACTGTGAATTTGAAACTATTTTAATATCTTGTTTGCTTCTTAAGTTGTTTACCAATTTGGGATATTTATGTTGTGTTATGAAACAAGGGGTAGACATTTTTGACATATTATTTGGGACAAGCTCCCTAAGGAAACAGTGGAATTGTCAACTCTGGAAGTGTTCAAAAAGCATGTGGATCTGGCACTTGGAGACACCATTTGGAGGTGGACATGATGGTGCTACATTTGTAATTGAGTTTGATGATCTTGGGGGTCATTTTCAACTGCAACGATTCTGTGATTAAAAGTATTTTCAGTAATAAAATAAGTCATGACTTATTGGAAGTTCTGGCAAAACCAACACTGCTATTCCATGAATAGAGATAAAATAATGACCATTACTCAGATTTTTGTTCCTCTCTTAAATATAATGCATAATTGAAATACATTAAGAATACCACAAAATTCTTTTTTCTTAAATCTAAAAAAATTCCAACACTCTCAAATCAATTTAATGTTTTGGGATATTTTCATAACAAAATAATCTCTCAGGATATATTATATATATCTATATATAATATAAGAACATATACAGGTTATTCCCGTTACTGCATGAAATTTAAATCTTACAGAAGATAATTAAGGAAATGTCTGTGCTCATTTGCCATTTCTGATATCTCAGTCCCATAAAATTTATTTTTGAAGTGCTACAGAACTAAAATAATATATAATCATGATCTAGTCTAAAATTATCTGCTCTCAAACTAAATAAATAAACAAATTTACATTGCTAAATATATCCTTAAGCCTGATGTTTGCCTGATAATTAGATTCAACAGATGTTTTACAAGCCCTGTTTTTTGTGGTTATAACTATCTCCTTAGAAAGAAAATAAATATTTGAAAATAACAAAAGTGGATGAAAAGCCTTTTATAGAGAGATTCCTGCACTAGTAGGCATGCTAAACATTTATGGATATGGATCGTTTTTAAACAGTCTAGCACTTTTAAATTCACTATAAAACAGAAAAGAAAAATATGCCTACACACTCTCAGCACTTCAAACATTCCCAGTCACAAAACTATGCTTATTCCTAAATTGACTTTGAATAAATTCTGATGTCAACCAATTTTTTAAAAAATGGCATATTCTAAATAGTATGTAGAGTATTGGGCTTGAGTTTGAATAAGACAAAGGAGCATAGTGTTCTGTGGAAATGATAAACACATTCTATACTTATGCCCTCTCATGGTTTTGGGGCAAATCTTTGTTGCAAAAAATAATTAATTAGTATTAGGTTAAAAATGTAAGTGATGTAAAAATAATGTCCTATTTTTACTTCCGCTAAATAAAAATATAACTGTTGAAGGAATATGTCACTGTCTCCAGTAATCTTATATTTTAGCTCTGTTTGAAGGAAGTCCAATTGCCCACTTGGTATTTTTAAAACAAATATCTGCCTAAATTTCTCTATCTTGTGTAAGAAAAATAATACAAGGAGACTGAGTAACCATCTTGTAATTTTTTTCATGCAAACTTATGAAATTTACTTAATTTTTTTTTCATATTATTAGTCATTTCTTTTTTACATTACTTTTTTCTGTGTCCTTCATTTATAACTTTAATGCAGAATTAATACAATTTTTTCCCTGCTGAATGTCAAGCAATAAGATAATTCTTGCTATCTATCTTTTCAATTGCTTCTCGATTAGAAATGAAGTACCAGTTCTTGGACTACAGTAGGCCATGGCAGAAATGGAGATCTGACTGAGGATAATCTGCTTCTAAAGCTCACTGCAGCCTTTAATGAGTGATAGATAGATCTTCCTAGGTGACTCAAAAAACTCCTCTTTGTCAAGCCAGCCCTTGTGACTGAGGCTTCTGGATGATTATAAGATGATCTCCTTGTACCAATACTTCCCCAATCATCCTCTAAAACAGAATTTTTGTAGTATAAGACACTACCAGGCCAGATCATGAGTATTTGAAAACCATGACAGAAGTAAAACACCAAACTGGCCTGACGTTGCCCATACACTGTAGTGAAAATAATTCCTAGACTGTGGAGTGTCTTCTCTCCAGTCACCAGTTCAACCTAAAGCAAGTTGAATAATATATATTCAGCATTCAATACAGGGCATTGACAAACAGCATTTTGCAAGTCAGTTTGAAAATTTTAATGATAGTGATGCTAATTCAGGATATTTCTCTATCACTGAGTTTTCAAGTATGCAAATATCTCCTTCTCTTTAGATGGAACTAAAATAATGGTATATTTTGACCAAATAAATATGAATTTTTGAGATTTTTTTTTCCCTCTAGGATATTAATTTTGTTCTGGCAATAACCAAGGGATGATAAAAGTCTGGTGACATTTTACTGTGCATACTAGGGAGATAAGAAAAGAAATAAGATCTTAACAACAAGATATGAAACTACAAATTACTCTGTTAGCTTTGTCTGCAAACAATATCAAAAGCACAGATTCAAGCCATAGAAGATTTTTTGCTTCTTAGTGGAAACAAATTAAATTGTGAGTGCTGCTTCTCTGCACTAGGAGTAGACTTTAAAAAGTACTTCACTTCTTATCAGGAAATCTGAGTATTTGATGAAGTGTCTTTCAAATGGGAATGGTTTTGGTTGTTTTTTAACATTCAAGGGTTTTTAAAGTCATGGAATGAAACAAATATATTATATTTTTCACATTTTCCTCAGAATGGGTGATTTCACTTGAAAACACTTTATGGCTTATTTGGTATAGTTAATAATTTAGTATATATAAAACAATTCTTTTAAACTTCAGTGGCCATTCCTTGGCTATAGGGATGTAGCTACATACCCAAAAAAATATTGAACCAGACTTTGTTGGAGAGTTAAAAATATTTCCAGATCTGTGCAATGTCAAATATAGGATATCGTAAGGCTCTAAACTTGATTCTTGAGCTTCTTAGAATTATTATGCAAATAATGCTGACACATTTGGAGACCATATACATTTCTGTGTAAGTGAGCTGCAAACATGCATACCAGCTTCACCATGACCAATACTGCCAGTCATTTTTGATACCTGCATGAACAGACAAAAAAAGGAAAAAAAAAAAAAATCCATCCTTGCATATATATTTTTCTACTTTCAGAGATCTGGCATAATTGCCAAGAAAAAAAATATTGTTTGAATTTGTTTCATAATGATGCTTATATAATTTCTGTTCATGTTTACAACATACTACTTTATAAAGTTAGAAAAGCTCCACACATTTCCATATTGAGTAACTTGTGTTTTTTAGCACAACTGAAGATTGCTAGAGCTATTTCTTTCTTTTATAAGTTTCTTTAAGAGAACCATTAGTAAAAATAAAGAAATAAAAATATGCATTCCCTCAAATACCAGTGAGACTTATTTAGCCTTTAACATTCTAGAACTCTAAATATGTCATGGGAAATTCTAGGACAGTAGTAATAAAGATTTTCTTCTTGAAGTCAAATGTAGTTTAGATGTGTTATTTTCGTTAAGAAATTTGTCTGAAATAACCAATTTTCACTTCAAGATCCATATTTGAAAAATGTCTTAACTTTCACAAAAATGAATTCAAGGGACATGAAATTTCGCATGATATACACTACTTCTGTCAGTTTCATTAGTTCTGAGGGTATATTTGCCAAAGCAAGGATATTTGAAGTAGACTAAAAATGCAAAGGGCAGATTGAGAAGAGAACTGAAGAGGGAAGAGAAAACTTCTTTTGTAACATCAGTTCAAATGCTTTGATGTCTAACTGATATAGAAAAAAAATTATGGAATGGAAACAGGAAATCTCTTCCAAAAGACAGTGCAAATTTGAAAGTACAGCTTCAAATGTGTTTTTGTGAATTCTAAAATATTTTATTGTTTAATGACTGTGCTTCAACTTATAAACTTAAAAAGTGGAAAAATATCTCAGAAAATAAAGGAAATGCATTTTATATTAAGCAACTCACACAGATCCTTGTGTGTCTTTTCTATGAACTACCAGTCATACTGTGTGCCAACTAAAAAATCCAAAACCATGTCATTGCTTTTATTGCACTCTGGCAAATTCTGTATAAGAAATCATGGAGTTAGGATGGAATAAGAGGAAGGTAAAAAAAAATTTGCTAATTGAAAACTGTAACTTTCCAAACGAACACTAGTGTGCAGAATTGTCTTCTTTGTAACAATTTAATTATTTGCATAAAACTTTAGCTCCTAACTCTAAAAAAAATCAGACTAAATTCATACACATCTAAGTTCTCATTGTGTTTTTAGATTTTGTTCTAAATACATATATATATTTATTAAAGTTAATAAATTAAATGTATTTGATTATTTATGATATACATCTATGTACGTGCTTACATATATATAAGTTTTTAAACCACAGAGGGAACAGCATATTTTAAATATGTTAAAATTTGATTTAAAATATCTACTGACGAAGGGGATTTTTTAAAAGGAAAACAAATGACTGAACTTAATGTTTGAAAATTAATAATGAAAACAATTACTGAATTTAATGTTTGAAACGTGTTATCTTTTGAAAATAATAACCACTGCTGATTCTGAATGCAATATATTTATGATTATTGAAATCAAAATATTTTGACACAATGTTTCAAAAACAATTGAAAGTCTTGAAAATTACCTCCAGCTTCTCAAACAGAAAAGAAAATGTCTATATTTTCACACTTGCTAAACTGGTACATGATTGACATTTCCAATTGGATAATCTTAAATATAGTTCTATAAGTTGATAACTAGCAATGTTTCTGGTATATAAATATATATACTGTATATATATATATTTTGTAAAGCAACTTCTTGTGCACTTGAAGGGAAGTGATTTTACTGAAAAAAAAGTATTTTTTACAGATATATTTTATTCTTATCTGTATAAAACTTGGCTTACATTTTTAAAACACCTCTAAAACTATTATTTAAAAATATGTGAATGCCCTTATTTCCAGATCAGGATTTTCCAAATTTTAAGTGAAACATAGTTCAGGATTTGTAGAAGATTACAGTAATAAAAGATAAAGAAAAGTAAAAAACAATATAAGGAGAAAATATAGCAACATACAAAGATGGCATATTTGTAAAAAAATGTTTAGTAATAGCCTCTAGTTTCTCATCCAATGTTAGTAACTAAAACAAACAGTGTATACAATGGAATTAGGATAGACTTGGTGGAGGACAGGAAAAGCCGATATTGTGAGAGTATTTAAAGTCAATATTATTCACAATATTATTTAATGTTTTGTTCCTAGATAGAGGTGTTTTCAGATATATTCTGTATTTTATGCATTTTCAGATACATATTTAATTAATGTAAACATTTTCAACCTATTGAACCAATTAATAGGCTGCTCAATCAGTGTTTTAGAATATTTTGTGGATCTGCAACAGGTCCACAGCTAAAGCTGGTGCTTTAGAGGAAAGGGATTCTTGACATGAACATAAAACAACTTTTCTCCCATTTCCCTTAGAAATAGGCCCAGATGCCACATTTCTAGGTTTTCAAATTATGACACCAAGCTTTGCTAGGATAGATGGAGTTTCCATTGTAGGTCGATAGGACTAAAACTCCTTGTCTTGATATGTACTGAAGGACTAGAGAAAATAACATTCTGACTGGAATCATTGGGAGACTGTAAATGGTTAATGACTCCAACAACAGGCCATGAGCTTTGCACAGGATGTGCAGAGCAACAGCCCAGATGCAGAGGGCATGGGCACCTGAGGATGACAACAACAAATTTAGCAACACAGCTGGGGTTTGAGCCAGATAAGGAAAGACATCAATAAGAGGGGGATGCTGTGAAGTGGGATAGTTCTGATCATGCAAACGTCTTTCCTTACACGATTGGCTCGCTTGTAAAACTTCCCCCTGAGGGGAAGGTATTGGGACATTTACATTACTCATCCCTTCTGATGGGGCATAATTGGCTCAATTACACTGACGTGAGAGACAGCTTTCATGTCTTAGAAGGTGTCATAAACCACCAAAGACCCCCAAAGAGTCCACAAAACTTATTTCTGAGGCCTTCCACCAGCACAGCCTGTGATGCACACCCCTCCAGGAAGGTACCTCAGCATTCCCATGTGATTCTAAACATACATCAACCCACTGAACTTTGTGTTCCCCTGGCTTATCCCACCCCCAACTAATCAAGACAGTGATCATCATTTTGACCAATGGAACTCTAAATTGCAACAATCAAGTCTCTTCATAGGATCCACAAGTAGTGGTATCTTTCTACTCTTATTCGTTCTTTCTTAAGTGTTATTTGCATGCTTTTATATTTCTATTACATATTACTATTAATAATGATCAATACCTCCTTTTCACTGTAAACAAATTGTTCCGAAAGAAACCCAACATATATATATATGTATATGATTTCATAAACATAAATAATACAGTGCTATTTCACTCTAATCTGCCCCAAGGAATCTATTAACAAGAACCCTAGGCTTTAAAAAGGAAAATGAATCCCATAAGATGGCCAAAAATTCGGCAAAAAGATTTTTCTTTTCTAAAATCACAGTGAATTTTTTCAGGAATTCCAACAAAGATGCCAATGGTTTCCTCAACAAGGTGTTGTTTTTCTTCTTGAGCTGAAAGCCAGTGTTACTCTGTTTCTGTTATTCTCACCATAATTTTTTGGAGCCTTCCTTGTAAGGCAGTAAGACTTCCATTGTACTCCACCCTTCTTGTATTGGATGCACTTTGAGATTAAAAAAGGGAAAATATGATTTTTAGACCCTCAGAAAGAAAAAAAAAATCTTTGGGAATGTAATTTCATCTGAAAGTTACACTTATCTGAATGAAACCATCAAATATTTGAATCAACATGTACCGATGGAACAAGTGAAAAGAAAGTGAAGCAGGAAAATCAATCTTGAAAATGTGTCAGGATGTCATGAACCTACTGTAGCCCTATAATTTGAAATGTGTAGTGTTTAACAATAGATAGTTCTCACTGTATGGAAAACATCCTTGAACTCAAAACTGCATTCAGTGTGACTTAGAGCTCTGAAGAATCAAGTGTTTCCTGAGGATCTGTTGAATGCATGGTTTCTCAAATGGTGAAAGCGTCAACTAACATTCTCCACCACATCTCATGTTCTGTTTCTCACTTGTCTTTTTTAGTGTTCCAGAATCCTGTGTAGTGCTTGGAGTGACCATCCAGAACATACAATTAAATAAAAATAATAAATTATATACTATAGAAATCTTGGAATTGCACGTCTCTAAAAATTATTTTCAATTATTCTTACTAAATATCAAGCCATGACAAAATGTGATTGCTATTCAAAATAACTGATTTTAATATTTGAAATAAAACATACTGAAAAGGTTTGTGTCTGATGGATTAATTTCTAGAAACTAAGCATCTGTTTCAACTTAACTTCTAAGATTAGAAAAAACAAAACAAAACACACTTTCACAATAGTTGGGCAGATGGAGAGAACAGAATTTGAAATTACAGTACAGTAATTGATCAGGATTGTAATGATGCTAATTCCAATTAAAAGAACACTAACAAGACAAATGTTCACTTGAAATCAATATCATGGTAATGAGGGGGTCTATATCTTGCTGTCCTTTCTGATTTATTTCCACAAGCAACGATTTTCAGACAGAGTTTACCTGCCAAGAGAACTTCTCAAAATAAATGATGATGCAGATAGATAATTAGAAGAATGTTGCAGGAGGACTATAGTCAGTCACTGGAATAACACCACTGAAGATGATAAAATATCTGTTTTAATTATAGTTGTGACTTAGCATCTATGCAAAACACAGTTTTTCAATCTAAAAATAGTAATGAAAGAAAATATTTAGTGGTTCTTTCCCCAAAGTAATATAATCTTCTACAATACTTAATATTGGATTGTAAATACTAGATACTCAGTGATTATAATATTAAATTGATTAAAATGTTTTAAAATTTAGGAATATATTTAATTTGCTTTTGTAAATGATGTTCCAAATTTCTATTTCTATTTGTATTTCTATTTATTTATATAAGAAGTCCTTATAGAGAGCCACTACGTAGCTCTGATGGTACCCACCAACGTCTTGACTAGCCTTAGCAGTGTTTTTACAGCAGGAAGATTGTCTCTCCAGTAACTGCTACGCATACTGAGCTCCCACTCCCCAGGAAGTGGATGGGCATTACTTGCTAAGAAGTATAGAATAAATATTTTTGTTATAATTTGCTTCAGTGTGGAGCCTTTGCTTCTCTCTATAAAAATACCTTTATCTCGACCCACAAGTTTTCCATAATATTTTCTTCCTCTGTCCTGATGATGAGGCGAGTGGGAGGACATCTTACTTGACACCTGAAGGCCAGACAAGGTCGACCCACCACAGTCCTATTAGTAATGTGTCCATTTTATACATAAAATAAAATTTATATTACCATCTAGAAAGTAAATATGAGCCAACTCTATCAATGGCATCAGGTGCTACGTCAAGGTAAGAATGAATATACAATTATAAAACATTTTTCTTATACTGCTGCTGACTAACTTTACTATTTACTACTAACTTTATTACTGTGCTGTAAAATATTTTACACCACAAATTAAGCTCCTACATTTCAGTCATTTCTCAAAGTATTTCACATTTCTTTATGCAGTAATTATTGTTGACAACTGGTGCATTAAATATAATTGTATGTTTTCTGGACTTTAAAGATCCATTTCTGTTGCTAGGGTATAAAATAACAGCCCATAGCACATTTATAGTCTGTAAGTTCCAAATTCTCAAATGTGTATGCCTTTGAGAGCAAGAGCAAGAAGACTAAATAAGTATATAATTCCCATGCTCTCTTGAATACACTTTCCATGGAAAATAATCAAATACTCATCCATAACGTAATTTGGTTTGAAGTGATTGTGTTAAAATGCCAGTGCAGCCCTATTAGCAGAATAGTGTTAAGACGAATGTCAGAAAAAGTGCAAGGGGTTTGGAATTTTTTATGCAGGTATTGTGGTACACTTGAAAGTATCATCACTGATATTTGATGACATACCAAGATTAAATGTAGGCCATAATAGCACATCACCACTGCTCACTAAACTGAACAATGCTTTGAAACACAGAATATGAAATTTAGTGGTTAAGACAAATAAATTACCTCTCTGCCCAGTGCATTTTTTGCAAAGCTCCCTACAGTAAATTTCACTTAACAAAGTCTGTGTTATGTGCTGTGGCTCTTTTTCCATCATTCTAATGCAATGCTAAAGCAACCGAATATTGGAAAGTGTGAAAGACAAACATTTAAACAATTCTACTCCTCATTCATCTGAGATAGGGAACACAAATCTAAGACCAAGATTTTACACACTTTAAGAAGCACCAGTGTGGGGTTTCCACATGCTTCAGAAACTAATGGCTATTTTCAGACACTAACAGCTATTCTCATAGCTAGACTTATGAATGTTGTATGATTTGTAAAAGCACTAAAATTCTTGAAGCCTGATTTTGATATTACACCTATTAATATTTATTTCTTATATATTTGTAAGTTTATAAGGCCAGGAAGCATCACTGTGATGATCTACTTTCACCTCCTGCAAAAATCACAAGCTACTTAGAAGTTTAGTAATTAAAGTTCCTAATTACCATTAAATCATAGAAATTTTGTAGGGAAAATAATCCCAGCAATCATAGAATCACAGAATGTGTCATGTTGAAAGGGACCATCAAGTACATCTGCCTGCTCCTCACACAGTAAATACCTTGTGCAGTCAGAATTTCTACAACATCAAGCACTACCAAGTCATGCTTTTGCCTGCCAGGTGCTATCTTTTGTGTGGAATTCCTGGTTGTCTACATCAATATGTAAGTGGATAGCTAAGTTCTGTGCAAAAACTTCTTAAGTGAAAAAATTAGTAATTGTGGCTCTCAGTGAAAGACCTTCCTGCAGTTTGCTATCATTCTCAACACTTGCTTTTTGACTGTTAATTGAATAGCAGTAGAAAGTGTCACAGAACCAGACTGGCCAGTGTAAATAATGCCACTAGTCTATTGCAACTTTTTTTATATTGGTTTCTCTTAACTTGCAGTAAAACTGCAGTTTTATGTTCATTAACTCATTAGCTTATTCACTGTATATAAGGAATGTCCTGCTTTGTCAAAATACAAAAATATCTTCCAAGTAAGGCCTGTATTCTTACTTACTAGTATCTAAATAAAGTAAAATAGAAATTTGCCATGTATTAGAAGTTACCATGTGTTCATCCATGGAGTGATAACTTTCCATGGAACTATATTGATACATATCTATAAATGCAAACCAGCTTACTTTCAAAGACAGAAGAATATAGTATTTCAAATAACTATTTACACAGAGGTTACCACACAGGAAAAACGTATATACAAGCTGCCACAAATCACTTGACAAAAATGTGCTTATGTGTCCAAGTTCTGATTTTACTCATATTGTAAGGTATATTATTAACATGAATAAGCGTATCAACAGCCAGATGAATTTGCACCTGTATCTTGTTTTTTCAATCATCCCCCTAAAGTTTTTGCCATCTTTGGATATTATTGGCATGGATATAAATTGATTCTAAGTAATTTGGAAAAGACATCCTGTTGTTCAAACTCAAGAAATTTCTAGGAAATACCGCTACTAGTAGTGCACACTTAGCCAATAATATAATTTTAAGCTTGTTCATAATTTTTAAAGCACCGAATATCATAAACCAGACCATATAAAGGAATAACCTGTAGTGCAACCCTAGAAGATCTAGGATCTTCTTTGTTTTAGCAGAGACTGATGATACACACCCTGAAGTGCTAGGCTTCTTCCTTCCCTGTTTCTCTTTATAGATGCACTATATAATTCTTTTCTTCATGTTTTTTCTTTCTCTATGTGTATTGCAGCATTTGTTGCTGTTTAAGTCATAGAAAGATTTTTTTGAAACAGATTCTGGGAACTATAACCTCTGAAATAAAAATTAGATTTTTTTTTTTCTGGAGTTTCCTCTTGAATTTTTCTTATGCCACAAATTTATTCTTAGATTAGCTAATATTTTCGTAGTCAAATGAGACAAAACTCCACCTTTAATTAAGCGAGTTACAAATATTAACACTGTTGCTCAAACAACCCAATTAATAAAGGAAAGACCTTCTATAATAAAGTTAAAACTAGTATACAAAACATTTTTGGTAAAGTTCATTTCCTTCTAGCATTTTGCTCTTCCTTCCAAAGTCCCTCTGGGTCCTCCAGTCTTCATGGAAGGAAAAAGAAAGGGCTTTGTAGAAAGTCACCAACATGCCTCATGTCTTTCTCTTGAGTCTTCGTGTTTGCATAGAGTTTTTTAAACATATTTCCTTTTGCAGTCATCTCACTATTTCACGTCTGAGGTTCAGAAGTAAGACATGATCCTCCCTCAGTTTCAGCCCACAGAAAGGATGGATGCTGCACAATAACTTCCTGACTGGAGAGATTCGTGGCTAAAACAGGTGAGGTGAAATGGTTGACAGGGCCCTGAGAGCACCAGCAGGCCTGATTGTCCCTGACCACCACCCTGTGGCCTTCCCACCCTGTCTATGGCCCGGGACGCCCCCATGTTGAGTGCTCCCTCACAGCTGCGGCCATCAGTCCCCACTGCAGCTCCCCACAGCCCTGCCTGGACAGGCCATGGGCACTGCCAAGCCAGGACTGACCCGTGGGCCGGCCCTGGACCTGCCCCATGGCCCTGGCCCCCCTCAGCACACCTGGGACAGGCTGCGGCTGCCCCACTGCCTGCTTGAAATAAATACCAGTGTGACAACACAATGTCTGTCCAGAACACCTTGATCCGAGTTCAGAAAATAATAATAGTAGAAAGTGTAACAAATGAGTTTGTGTTTAAGGGGTCAAAATCTGCCGATTTGCTGTTCACAGAGGTAAACACAGAACAAGCCTCTGGGGTGACTGTTACCATTCGGCTCCTACAACAGAATCCAATTTCAGTTATAGCAGCAATCAGTTCTTGGGGTTCAAGAGAGAACTTTAAAAGATATTCATTTATCATGGTTTGTCATGTGCTGTTGCTTTGAACGACCCAGAAAATAATATGCATTAAAAAGTAGTACTGTCAAGCTTACAGTGGGAAGTGCAGAGAATTACTGAGTTGTCTTTCTGTCTACAGCTTGGGGGTTCATCATCAGAGCATATTTTCTTACACATTTCAAAAGATATTTCATCAATGAAATACATTAAAGTCAATTTCTTACTTTGTCACAACACTTATTGAAATGTCAAGTCTTTTTGCAAGGGGAGGCGATATAAACTGATTAAATATATTTGGGAGGTTTTGATATTGAGTAGCCAGTTTGACTTCCATCTCTATCTTACTCATAGTAGTCTGTGCATGTTTTCCCAGTGGCTGGTGACAATTCGGAGCTCCTGTATTGCACTATACATTGTTACAGCTCAGAAAAAGTTGTACACCAAAGCATTGCCAAGATTGATGTAAAAAAAACCTTTAAAATTGTAAATTGTTTTATATTAATGTTTAATACCTTCTGAAAATACAATTTTAACCTTTGATACATTTTAAAGGTCACTTAATTGTTGACATCCAGATATAATGAGCAAAGGTTTTTTACCGATGTAAGATTGCATAAATAGCCAGTAGTCTGGGTCATACCAGTATATATAATGATAATTTGACAAGCTCACTTGCTTGTCAAATAGGAGCAAATCACTACTGGTGTTACATTATAGATTTGTAGATACAGTTTATTCTCTAGAAACAAAACAGTACGGTCTTTCTTAAAACTACTGTGTTCTAAAAGATGTAAATGTTGCCTTTGTGCTCTCATTGATGTGCTTCCTCGTACCTGGAATTAGCCTGGTGCATTGGATTTCTGTTATGAAATGTATAGAAAGTGGTGTTTTATATTTGTGGGTTTTTTTCCTCAAAGTAGGACAGATGCAGCTTTTAAAGTTGTGATTTTGTGTAAAGATTCCCACCTGGCTGAAAGCAAATTCCAGAGGCATGAAGGTATTCTCAACAGAAGTCCTAAAGACATCAAGGTACTTTTAAATATAGGCAAAGATTTCAATCCCATATCCACTACCCCTTTAGAAGATGGTATAACTATTCATCCAATTAGAAAGAAAACTCACAGAAATAATTCTGGGACAGAATGAAGATTTAATTATCCTGCAGATATTTTTCTTTCTGTAAGGCACTAAGAATTCTATTCCTACTGTCACAGTGCATCTTGGATTACTTTCTCTACAATGATACAAATATGTGCAACTATAGAGGACTGCCATTGACTCCATGTCTTTTACATGTCATTAAAAAAGCCCTGTAGCCCAGTAATACGGTTCTGTCACAGATAGTATGAAGTGCCAGGCTTTGTTCTGATTTTGCAGTCTTACAATGGAGACATATTTGCTCAATTTGAAATTCTTGTGACATGGCTGGAAGTTGGTTTATCTTTAATGACAATTTGCCTAATGACCAGGTGGTCATGGCTAATTCCTTTTACTTACTTTACTATGGTAAAACTATCTTTTTTTAATATTTAATTAATAGCAACAAGTACTTGTTAGGTGTAGAATAAGTTGATTTGGACTAGAGTAGTGAAACAGTACATAACATTAGTCAAGCAAATACAGTGATCACCCGAAGTATCACAACAGAGACGTTAAGAAGTGACGACAGAGAACATAGTGTGCTGGACAACAGGGATGAGATAATGAGAGATTAAGCACAAGCACACACCAGAGACTCCATGACTATAAAACTCTCCCCAGTGTACAGCTGAAGAAATGGACATATGGAGCTGGACAAAAAAAATGTTTTGTTGTTTACTCAGAAAGTAAAGTAATATGGTCAAACATATATAAACCGAGCTGTACATGATAAAATTTAAGTTAATATAGAATTGCAGATAATAGATAAAATAAAAGGGTAGAAATCATGCCAGCATGCATAAAACCCTTCCAAGCAGATCCCAACATGAGGAAAAATAATCTGTTAATATCATACCACTCTTGCAGAGGTATTTGGACACTAAGGACTAATGCAACCATCCTTTTGATATCCTTAGGGAAAGAAGAAAACCAAATCATTGGTGCTATGATTCGGAGTAGATTTCCTAATTTTTTTGTCATTAAGTTGTTTTTAAAAAAAACCTACCATGTTCTAAAAAGTGCAAATTATTGTCTTCATGCTTTGAACAATAAGTTTTATAATTCTTTGAAGTCAAAGTACAGGGTTAGTAATTCTGAAGTAGTTGTGTCACTTAAAGTTCACATATTTAATGATCTGAACTTATAAATAATTTATGTGAAACTCACTTTCTCCATTTTTTCCCATATAGGTAAATATGTTTTATATATATGTCATATACATAAAGAATATTTTGATAAGAAGTGTGTTCAGTTACCTTGATATGTTTCTATTCCTGCTATGTGTTTGTAATTGGTAGTCCTGATTTATCCTTCCATCATTTTTGTCTACAGGGAACAATTATTGTACAATCAGACAAATGTTGAGTAATCAAATATTTATATGGAAGAAATGTTAAGAGGTTTTTTTGATTGCTTTCACAAGCATAAATGTATTATATAGTTAAATAATTGGATTTCAGTATTCTTGAGCTATAAACAGGAATTGATGGAAAGCAAGAAATTCTGATTCAGTGACAAATATTAGAATACTAGAATTTTGGAATGGATGGAGTCACTACCTGTACAACTGGATTTTTCTGTTTTCTTCTCAATGAGCAGGTATAAACCCATTTTTGTGTGCTACTAGTGTAGTCATTCTTCAGGGCAGCATAATCATTACTGTGTTTTCTGTCCTACATCCACATCTGACTATTCAGATGGAAATTGCTATTATGGAATTTACATGACACAGTGAACCCAAAATGACTAAATGCAGCTGAATATTCCCCAAGCAAATCCTGGCAGTATATTTTTCCCAGCATTCCTTATAACCTATTTTCCTGCGAGATAAAATTTTTAGCCCAAATTTTTTCCCATCTTTCATCAATAATCCTCTCGTGATTTGATCCCACAGTCAACAGAAACAGTTGTTAGACCAAGTGCATAAATTGTCTTATCAAAATACCATAGAGCATTTCTACATATTTATAAACATAAAACTGAAAGCAATAGAGCTTTGTGAGAATGTCAAGAGACAATGTTCCATGATAAAGTTACACAAGCTGCTAAGGAATTAAGAAATAAATAAAAATCCTGCTACACAAATGCTGGACTCTATACAGTCAATTTTAGATATTTACTTGGTGTTTCAGAATTTACCAAAATGTTTTACATACCTTGGCTGCAGAAATGATACAAGTAAATCTTTAGTAACAATTCAATCAGTATGCATTTGCTTTCACAGCCAACAGGCACTGTAAAACATCTGTGAAAGAGGATCTCTAATAAAAAAAAAATAAATAAAAGAAAAAGCAGGTAAATCTTCTGTTAGGAGTTCCATTGATCCTTTTGTCTCCAACTGAGTATTTGTACTCTAAGATACAAGCACACTATTATATAATTTGTTTTTTAAATCAACACTAGATTTTTTAAAAAAGCAACATTGAAAAAATAATCAATATTCTTGATTATCAATAGCATTAGTTGATTTTTTTTCTTTTTATTCATCTGGAAGAAAAGAGCCATTACTACTTTCTTCTGGTATTTCAGGAAGACTGTTTTCTTACATAAAATAAGATTAAAACACCTAAGAACAAGCCAGTCATCTCATTATGCTTTATGTAAGAGATACACAGACACAAGTGTGAATATCATAAATTGCTTCAATGCCTTATAATTTTGAAATAACTTGGGCTGCCCTAAAGCAAGGCATAGACCTCAATAAAGAATAAGTCTTTATGACTGTTTCAGTTGATTGCTTTTGAGCAGAGGAAAATGAGAAATCATTATGTGCACTAGTAGAAGCTTTCTTTTAAGTGGCAGTTCAGTTTAATTCATATCACCTTACTCATGACAGTGATAACAAAAAAAGAAACTGAGGACAGATTCCTAGGGATAATTAAGCAGTGTTGATCTCAGGAAAATTGTCTTTTCAATGAAACACTGATTGCATTGTTCATAACAAAACTACCTCAGCATGACAGAACTAATTAGTGACCATCTGAACTTACTTAGCCAAACGAAAAAAGCAATTAAAAATGCCGTCATCACCGAATCTACCACTGAACAGCTGGTTATACTGATAAGCAATGCAGCAAGTTAAAGCTACTTTGGAACACAATGGAACTTAATCTGCTTGCTAAGTAGTAATTAGAAAGCAATGAGAGAATATGAGATTACTGTTGAGAATCTGTTATTATGATGCAAACAACTTTCAAAATGCAGTTTGATTTCCTACCTCCATCCCCTCAATATTTCTTAAATAAAGAAAGTGGGTGAAAATTTAAATTTTTAAAGAGTGAAACTCATAAAGCCTCTAACAGGTTTTTATTGATTAGTTCAGTGATTTGAAAAAATTTTGGGGTGCAAAATGCATGGCAGCATTTACTTACCGTTTGCAATCAGGTTGACCACTGAAATAAATGGGAGCAAAACCTCATGAGTTCTTCTGGTGGATTCATCAGACACCTTTCACAGATACTGCTTTAAAAATGAAATTGGAAAGAATTATCACAAATTTTCTCTTCATATATTGAAAAGGTTTGAGAAATAGACAAAACCCAAAGAAATAAAAATATTTGTTTTATTTATTGTATCTAATTAATTTTGTTAAAATACAATAAAATTAACATTTTATAAGCATTTTATATTTTTATAGTAGAAGAGGTTTTATAGGTATGTCTATAATAAGCTTTCACTGAGCATGGAAGAAGTGCACACATTATGTAAAAAATTATGTCATGAATTCATCATAACATTGAAAAAAACCCTAATATAAAAGCTTATCGGCCATAATATAATCAGGCATACATTACATACATTATTTTTTCTATGTTTTTTTTTTTACTCATAGCACATTGTCAAACAAACAGCTACAATAATTATCTCCAGCATGTCAGTCCTTCACTTCATTGTTCCTGCAAATATGAATTAAATATTGGTGCAGTAGTAAAAGATACACTGATTTACATCAAGAGCCCTATTCAGAGGATATTCTTCTGCAAAGGTGCAGGAAAATGTTATGCAGTATTTTAATGCATTCTAGCATACTGGATTTCCTGAAATATCCTACCCAATTTGGTTCATAGGTGTAGGGAAACCATGCAAGAAAACACTGACCATTTATTTAAGTCAATCCATAATCAAGGGAAAATGTAATGTTAAATATACACTTACATGCTACATGGACAGTTTCTATTATACTGGATGACAAATTCAATACAAAATGTAAGGGACTGTGGTTTTGCTTAGTAGGTTATGGGTCAGATACCTATTCAACAAAAATACTATTCGTTCCACATCTAGGTTTGGCTCCTTCTTTTATAACATCTCCTCATTAGCTCAAAGCTTACAAACCATTGCCTGATTCTGACTGATTTCTAGCTTTAGGAAGCACAGTAATTTACACGTAGTATCGTGACTTTTACCCATCACGCTTATCTTGAGCCTCTCAAAATCTGAGTCCCCCAAGACTTGAATCAAACTTTTCAAATTTTTAGTTGTTAATCTGTAGCTGTATCTGGACAGTCATGATTAAACAATTGTATTGTGAATGTTTCATGCTTGGCTAATCTTTTAAGGAATAGGGAAGGCAATCCCAAGATGAATGGGCTGTTTGGACAATAGCCACCAGGAATGAAGTCAGCAGAACTGAGCACTACCTGCTGAAAAAGTAATTGGTGTAGGAGATCATGACTACTGACCCATTATATACTCTGTAACCAATGAATACTGATGATTTGTTTGTTAAAATACATAAGTAGTGTATATTTTTGATTATCTGGGAGCCAGCCTTTTGTGGGTTACCATGTATTCCCTAGTTTGTGCAAGCTAGATTAAAAAAATAGAAATGCTTCACCTTGGTGTGTGAATTGACCCTGCAAACTGGGTAATGAGGTCACATTCAGAACAATGTTAACAGAAGAAAACCTGAGATGAACTAGTCCTTGCAGTTTCTCAAGTGATGATCACAGAATCATGTAGTTGGAAGGGACCCACAAGGATCCTTGAGTCCGACTCTCAGGTGAATAAGCCATAGAGGGATCAAACCCTCTCTCTTGTTGTTGTAAGCATCATTGAAACTCCAGCAGAGTCCAAGCCCAGACTGCCAGACCCTTTGGAATTTCCTTGGGACTCAGCCTTGAATGGCAACTTGATGAGAAAGAGGCAGCCTTGATCCAATTGTCCAGAAACTGAACTTTAGTAATGAAAAAATAGCAAACAATAAAGCGTACAGTGTATTTGGAGGGAACTGGAAAAAGGCGGTAACAAGGGGCCAAAAGGCACGAGACCAAAAGTCACTTGGCCAGGGTCAGACAGGGGTAGTTATACATCCTATTTTGGGAGGGGAGTTAAGGTGGGGTCTGAGGGAAGGGTCCATTAGGGTAGAACAATTAGGAATATTAAAATCTCTGCTCCAAAAATCAACCTATGGTAACACAAAGAACCAAGAACTTTCTGGTAATATTTGCATACTTGAACATGTGCATAAGCCTCTTGCTTATGGCACTTAAAACAGGGTTTCCCAGGACTTTTGTCCAGGGTTTTCTTCTTCCCTGAGAAAACCACCACTGCACATCATGCTATAAGTAACTGAGCTAGTGATAACAGCAGTAGTATTAACTTCGGTCTCTTTAAGGAGATTGTATATCTCAAAAAAAAAAAAAAAAGAAAAAAAGAAGGGTCTCTGAGCATCTGTCTAGTTATAAGTTTTGTTAGATCCAGAGAAGGCTGTCACAATCTTTAGAAAATAACAGTTCAGCTTGCCACAGAGATAAGCAGTAACCTTGGAAAGAACTCCGTCCTTCTTTTCTCAAATTAATAATTACTCTTGCCTGACTTTCCTATAATTGATAAGAATATCCACATATAGTTTTTCTCTGGGCTGGTTCTTTGAAGATAGGTAAGCTTCCTCTCTAGATAAACAAACAAGTCTTATAGTCCAATGGCTCTATAGGTTTGAATAAATTTACCCATATTATTTAACCTGTTTCTTTTTATACTAGCTAAACTGCATTTTGGGCATATATTCATTGTACTTTTGGTCCAATCTGTTTAGCCTATATTCCTGAATCCTTTCTTCTGCTCTTTCTTCTCTGCGCTGCTCTTTTCACTCTCCTCAGCAGGACCAACATTTATTTTACCTGCCATAACTCTATTTTGCAGAAAGACTGCGGCCACAAAGCTACTCTTTCAGGTTCTATCAACCCTCATAAGACAGGGAAACAGATGGAAAAAGACTGTGTGTAAAGCTAGGGCACAGTGTGCTTTTTTTCAGATTATCAGGCTAAAGCTTTGGTTCTCAGTATTGGAGGAGACAGGACACTCATTACAGTTTAGTACAGGACAACAGGGCAATTATCTCAATTTATACAAAATAATGGACTTTGACTCTCTTCCTAGCATTAGCCTGACAAATCTAGAGCAGTAGGGTAAATTCCTTAGCAAGCAACTTGGAAAGAGATGAGACAGGAAAGAAAGTGGGAGAGCAATAATCACCATCTTAAAGACAAAAGGCACACATAATTCTTATCACTCTAAGGAATTAAATTTTTTGCAGAATTAAATCATCAAGGGGAATCCTTCCAGCGTCAGATAAATGAACATATCAGACAGGTTGCCTGTATAATTAAAAATAATTAAAAATACAGTGAAATGAATAATCTTTTCAATTCATAAATTAAACTGTTTAGCTGTAGATATCTGTCACGTAGTTGCAAAAGTGCTTTGTTTTCCAGAATGTATCCTGTAAATGTTTAATTTATATGTTGACTTTATCTCTGACATTGATGTATGCATATTTTCAAGGGTACTTCTATTGTTGAACTTGGCTTAGTTTCTGTTCAAGTTTCTCTGTGTTGATGTTTCTCCAATGTCTGACGAAGACATTAGAAGATTCATAATCAGAATTTTTTTCCTAGATAAAAAAATAATTGCAACAACAGTAGTAATTTAGTTTCATCTTTCAACTAAAGTTGTCAGATTACACAAAACTGTAATGTGAAAATAATTTGAAGGAAATATTTTGTGCTAATTTAACTGTAATTTGATTTATTTTATTCTACTATGGATTAATGTCTCAGTTTGTTAATGATTTGTGTGTGAAACTGCATGATATTTCATCTCATTGAGAAAATGAAAACAGATGACATTCACAATATACCTTTAAGTTTTGTATTGATTCTCTTTCATCTATTTTAAATATTTAAAAAGAAGACGTTTTAATTCTCCTGGTATGCGGGAAACCTTTTTGCTTCCTGCTCTTCTTTAACCCAGTCGACTCACAGGTAGAAAATGTGTTTATTTAAACAAGGCAAAAAGTGCCAAAAAAAAAAAGTATCCGCCTTTTCTCAGGTTTTAATCACTGTAGTACTGTTCAGTGATTATTATTTTTGAATGGTAAGAACTTTGGGCTTGAAAATTTCTAAAAATTTTCCTAAAATAAGAAAAAATTTTTTTCCAAATCCAAATATTTCACACAAAAAAAGTCAAGTAGTATATGTACTGTTTCAGTGTTGATTTTGCTGATGTTGCTTGTCATTAAGATAATAGCAGTAATAACTGGACATGACTGTTGATGGCATTTCAATTGAATGCTTGTTCTTTAGGTATTTCTATTTAGTTTGATTTCCATTGTGTTCAATTTTTACCAAAAGTCAGTAATTTAAAAAATAATAGCAATAAAAATGATAATGAAAATCATATTCATATTAATGAGTTGATTAATGATTAATTATTGCAATAATCTTAATTGAATTCTTGCCTAGGAAGTCCAGGTAGGGATTAAGACTCCATTATTTTGCATGTAGAGCTGACATGGGGAAAAAGTGATCTTTTTTGCTGTACACACATCTATAAAAAGCTGTGTGTCTAGCAAATAAGAGAAAAAAGACACAGTAATGAATACTGATGCAAATATGCTGTATGCTTGTTTCTGGTTGCTGATTTTCCAGTTCTAGAAATAATACTTTTAAAGTATAATCCAATATTTTTAGTATAATAATATTTAATAACAAATGCTAATATTTACAACAAATACTTAAAAATAAACTAATAAAATATTATAGAAAAATTGCATCTTATAGAGCCATCTTATATTTATTATCTTAGGATAAATATATTTCAAAACCAGTCCTACAAGAAAATGATGTGGTAATGTGAAAAATGTGAGAATTGAAAATAAAAAAGGAGGTGATCTACTCTGCAAGATAATGCTGTGCATAAAAATATGTTTTACTGTTCATGTTCTCCATTGGAAACTATTGAAAGCTATTTCTAAATTACATTGTTAAGAATTTGCAAGAATTCCCACTCTTTGGAATGGGTAATATTTCCTTTGATAAGAGTCTAGGAAAAGAGACAGAATCACGTGATTTTGAAACTCAATGTGATGTTATATACAACAAATACATGTCAAAATAAATACTTTTAAAATATCCTTTACATTCAAATACAAGTGACAAATATATTCAAAAGCATTTTGTTATGGATTGTCTGACTCAAAAACAATAAAATGCAGAACAACTAATTGTGGCAATTCTACTCCTTTTCAATAAAATATTTTCTAGGTCCAGACTGTTGTCAAAATAATGCAAGACAAAATGTTTGCAAGATGAGAAATGAGTTAGTAGTACCATAGTGGCACATTTTTTAGTAAAATAGGCTATATTTAGAAAGCAAAAATACTTTATTTTTTTCATGTGAAAGACATAAAAAAATTCCTGAAATTTGTATATCTGAAAAACACAAGTTACCATATGGAAATTTTTTATTCTGTTTTTTTAACAAAGTGTTAAAACTACTGTTCTCCCATGCTGTGGAGAATGAAAATTACTAGGGAAATTTATCAAATACTATAAAAAGATGTATGCAATATGCAAATAGGTGTTAATAGACATAAATATTGTAGTAATTTTAATAATCTATAATTTCATCATCTGTTTAAATATCAATATTCTTGCAGTAAACACTCGGTTGGTTAAGACAAACTGTTAAATAAAACCTTTAGCTAAAGGAATATTCCTGTCCTTTAACCTTTTAACATCTTCTCTGAAGCTCTGAATTCATATCTTTATAATATAGATTTTTTAATCCAAAAGAAGTTCACAATCATTATCAACTCACAAAATTTCCAGGCTGGTACTATGATAAGTGAGTTCTCTTCATAAGTGTGTTTTTAAAGAAATACATTTGAGACCAAGGATGAGTAGATACTCATATGTACAGTAGACACTGTATGAGACAATACAGGACATATATTACATGTCACTTTTTCTTTTCAGTGAATGAAGTAAGATAGAAATCTGAAAGTGGATTTCAGCAAATGATGTGTAACACTGGTAATAATTCTGAAATTGTGTTAATACTCTATCTTAAACTCACTTATGACCTTACATATATTTTTTCAGTCTTCCCCTCTTATTGTTTCTGCACAACTTAGGAAATTTTTATCTAGCCAGTCCCCTTCCTTCCAAGGAGGAGAGAGTTTATCTATCCTCACATATTCACATTGTTTCTCCTCATAACAAGCTTCCACAAGATGAATTTCTATTGGGATGTAAAATCCCTCTAGGCCAAATCCACACAGGCCCAGGAGACCTCAGAGAGGTGAAGACTGAATTAGAACCCTCAAGGAAACAAAAATACATAAACCCACACAGGCATGAGGTAGAAATGTAAGTTTAGTTTTAAATGAGTAGAGGATTTTTAAGTGCCTTAGCAAATAAGAGACTGAAACTGTTAGTAAAAAAGAACCTAAGACCTAGTTTAAAGTTCAGTGGCTTTGTCTTTGGCAAAGATAGTTAAGTTCTAGACATAACCAAAATAATGCAGCCTTGCTAAACATTCCTAGATAGAACAGATAGAGCTGTATACATAGAATTTGTGTAAGAATTTTGATTACTTTCAGACATCCATCTTAGCTTAAGATAGGTTTAGCACTACTGCATAAAATTCGTGTTTTAGCATCATTGGCCAAAAATAGAATAAAATGCACTGCTTAGACAATGCTGGAGAGACTCAAAGAAAATACCATTGCTGCTGTTGTTGATACTGCTGCGACTGCTACTGATAAAATGCTTACAGAACACAGATAAAGGGTGCTGTGGCTGCTGCTTCTGCTTGGGACTTAGAGACTCTGTGTTAGAGGCTTTCTGCACAATGGCACCAATGCCTTCCTGAGGCTGATTCTAACCATGCAATAAAGGACTTTGCTTTTACAACTACCCAGCTTTCGGTCTTCAATGAAGGTGTGACTCCATCTCTATGACAAATTTAATTACATTTTTGCCTTATGAAATGTCCAGTACACTGAAGAAAGTAAAATTCTTTGTAGTTTACTGCTTTCTTGAACTTTAATGTTTAGGGTTGCTTGAAAGCTACTTGTTAAAGGTGTCCAAAGTACACATATATTGTATAATTATTGGTTGATTCTGACACCCTGAGAAAACAAGTTTCCCAGGTGAAGTGCTAATCATTATTAATTAGCATAATATAATTGTTAAGGAGTGCATCTCCCACATAATAAAAATATTCAAACACAACCAGTAGCAATGGTAACACAAAAGTAAATTTAAGGTTATCAAGGTTTCTCTTCTCCCAATTATCTTCTCACAGTTGTTCTTCATTGAGAAAGTCAGGTCAGAAAGGGGCCTCTGGATGCCTTTTAGGAATAACTTCCAAGGAAAATCATAACACAAAGGGCTTGTTTAATCAAGTTTGAAAATTTCCAGATCATAAGATAACCCTGTGAGGGTGCCCAGATAGATAAACTACTACCTTCTAAACCCTCCACATTTTTTTTAGGTTTGTATTTCCATATTTAGCTTTGAAGAATGTCAGTGGTCAAGTCTCTAGACCATGACTGCCTTTTAACATGGTGAAACATGAATCTCACAAGAGAAATCAATGTCTTGTCAGCAAATGGTGAAAAGAGGTGTAGAGTCTTAAGTTATTGATTTTGTCTTTTATTTCTTTAATATTAAAAATTCTAGAGAATACTGTGATTTGAATTTTAATATGTAGGGATTGACAAGGTTTCCTTAAGTCAAAATATAAACAGTATTTTAAATATAATACTTATTTGGTCTCAAATGCACAAGTTCTGTTAAGACAGCAATGCACATAAGAAAACTATTGATACTGACTGAAGAGACTGTAAATTCTAAATGCTGTTCAAAAACACAGGATATATATAAAATAAGGGATATGATAAAATATTTTTCAATAAAACAAGACTACACAGATGATGGTTTTATTCAATTACTATTTTTAAGAGGTTTAAAGAGTTATAGATGCATATGACACAATATAGTTTAAATGGAGAGACTTTTAGTGGAAGCAGTCATTTTTCAACTTTATTGAGGTTTTCTGCCTTCCTCTACTTTTACTTGATTTCCATATATATTGAGAACAATGTAACTAGCTTGTTAACAGGCAGGGTGTCATTTTAACAGATGGTTGAGTATGTGGAAATCAAAACCATGAGTGAACATCATATGTATTTACTGAGGGCATGAGTCCCTTTAGAAAACACCCCAACACCTGCCTTTCCTAAGGTTATCAACCTGTGGTCAAGGGGATGTGCTATCTCTAATCTATTATTTTGACAGAGATGTTTACATGAAAAGTCATCACTCAATCACTTAAAAAAAAAGTGAAAGAGTCTAACAGAGAGAAAATTGATTATAAATTAAATTTTTGCTTCATAAAATGTCCCTAACTAGGTAAAATGATTGGAGCCAAGGGCTTTAGCTTTCTGAAGATTAGTAATTTAGAGTTTTCACGGTAGCTTATAGGCACTTTGCTACAGACAACTGTAAGCTCAAGATATGGCTGTATTCCTCCTCCAAGGAGTTCTGACCAACTAATTTTCTGTCCATTTAAAATGCTTTCAGCTATAACAAATAAGAAGCTTTTCTCAGTGGTCAAAGGCACAACATATGGATTGGGGAGAGATTCTTACCACAGGAAAGTTACTACCTTTAGGTAAGTAGTTTAGTAATGCACTACAAGAATTATATCTAATAATTTTTCTCTAACAAAACAGTATCTAATACCATTGACCTTACCAAGATTTTTTTAAATTTACTTTAATGTAATTAAATAAGGGCAAATGAGTCTTTGAATAATCAATACAGTTATCTCCATAATAAAGTGTGTTTTAATAGAAAATAAATTTTCAGCAGAATGTATACATGTATAAATCTTAATGTTTTATTGATTCTTATATTTAACAACATAGAATGTTGATTTTTTATGTTACAAGTAATTCATTACAATTTTAAGAAAGGGAAACACCTAAAAAAATATTTATGATATTTGTATAGTTATCTGCTTATTTTTCTTTATGTGCAAAGTTTAAAACCTATGATTCTATGGCAATTGTTTTTTGATACTCTCACAAGTTCTGTACACACTACACATAATGATAATGAATTACAAGTGCAATAATGGCAGATGGCATTATTATCCACTTGAGAGGACCAAACAAAAAACTACTTAAACTAGATGTAACCTTTGTTGAATGTATTATAATAAAGCATTTTTGAGGTAGTAATGATGAGGAAATTGTCTAATGTACATGCATTTTCCTTTACTGCATGAAATGACAGTATTTGTACTTTACAGTAAAAATAAACATGAGCTTTCTAACTATTCTGGGTTTTGTTCATCATTATTAGTCCATAATATTACTCACTGAACATCTATCAAGTTTAAAAGCAGACTCCAAAATGAGAAATAAGCTAGCACTTAATAGTTTCAAAAAACCCTTATAATATGCTGCTCATGTTAGCATGTGATACTGTTGTAATTCCCCCAAGAAACTGCTTCCCTTTACCCCAGGATATGGAAGGCCTAGATATCCTTTGACCTTTCCCCCTTCCCCTGTCCCATTGGCCTGGGGCCAAACAGCCCACCAGAGATAAGGCCTATATAAGCCCCTGTATTTCCTTGATTCGTCCTCTTTCAGCATGGACCACCACGAATAAAGACCTTCAAACATCGCTGAAGGAGCCTCTTCTGGTAATCCCAGTCCTGTCTCTGAGACATCTCCCCCTGAGCCCCTTGGGGAATCTGAGCTGGCCTTGAGTCTTTGGGGGGCTGCAGGGGGGGAATAATCTCATGATACAGTCCATAAAACACAATGTACATCTTCCTATTTATTCTAATGCAATTATTTATTAATTTTACCCAAATTTAGCTATGTACAAGTTGTGTTCGTAGGTGAGAAATACAGCTGCCTTCACTAACATCTCCAATTCTATGTGGTCAGATGTAGCATTACTAAAACCTTTCTGACCACTACATCTACAATAGCAGTAGTTCAGTAGTTACTCTTGGAGACACTGGAGACTACAAAAATAATCTTAGATAGACATCTAACATTATCAAACAAATGAATTACAATGTAAACATGTAATCATCATCAATCTACTCATAAAGATCGTTTTTCATCATATGGTGGAGAGGAGCATGGTGAGGCTAATATTCAAACTGGAGCATGTGGAGGACCAGTGCAGGCAAACCTTCCCTGATAAACTGCTGCCCATGCCCACACTTGAGCAAATCCGTCCTGAAGGACGGCAGTCCATGGGAATGACCCATGTCAGAGCGGACATGACAGAAGGAGTGGTGTTAGAAAAGTCCTCCCGTCCCTCTCCCTCCTGCTGCTGGTGTAGTCCCGGCTAGAGTGTGTGTGGGTCCAGCCAGCTTCTTCCTCTCGGGGAATGGCCGGCAGTCCTGTCCGTGCGTGCTTGCAGGAAGGAGGGAAAGGGGAGACTTCTAACATGAGTAGGGTTTCTCTGAGGAAAGGATAAAGGGACACCGACTTCCAGAGAACAGACAGCTTTATTTGGCTGCTGCCTCCAAAAGCAAGGAAAGCAAGCTGGGAAAGCATTGTTATAACCTTGATCTGGGGCATGGCTACCACAGGACTGTCCAATCAGGTACAGAGGGGTTGGGGAGTGACAGCATTACAGCAACCAATAGCTTTTGGCATCCATGCATATTCATGTCCTCATTAAACTTTCCCGCTCTCTCAGAACAAAGAGGTGTCACCCATGCTGTCACCACTCTGGGCAGCCACAGAGTGGCAGAGAACTACTGTTATGAGCTGACCACAACTCCTCTCACCTAGAGGAGTTGAAAATGAAGGATTGAAATTGAGACTGGAGAAAAGGGAGTGGTGGGTGAAGGTGTCAGGTTCTTTTTTTTTTTTACTCATCATTCAAATTTAATTTTTATGGCCAAAAAAATCAAATTAATTTTTTGCGCATTAATTCTGGTTTCCTGTAAGAGTAATTTGTAAGTGATTTCCCTGTCTTTATCATTACCCATGAGCCTTTCTATCTCATATTCTTTTGCTGAAGAGTAGGGTGGGTAGGCAGTCAAGGTCAGCCTACCACAGTTCATTATTTATATGCTGGCCATTCAATAAGTCACATATGTCATTATTTTTGTGCTAGTTCTAATTTATATATTTTTAAATTCTATAAGACTGTTCCATAGATTAATCATTTTCTGTATAAAATCTAATAAACTACTCCAGGAAAATGCAAAGCATTTAGGATCTATATTTTCCTGACTATTTAATAATAAACATTAATACTTCACTTTTGCTTTATAAAATGACTTGTGAATCCACTTGTTTAATGCAAAACTAAGTATTTTCTAGATATAACTTTGAAGACAGGATGCAGAAGCAGTGTTTCTTTTTCCCTTTCTTCACAAAAAATTAATTTTCTCTGCTTCACCTCTCTGTTTGACCTTCCTTAAGCTTTTTGTATGATATGGATCCAAAAAACTACTGGATTTTGTGAATATTAATGAAGATAGCAAAATTTTTACCTCCTAAGAGATACAAAAAAATATGCAGTACTATAGCTAACAAATGTATTCCCATGGGGACTAAGAATTTAATTTTTTAAATTGGAAAATTAAAGGAAATAAAAGTACAATTCCCATGCTTCAAAGATTTTAAATGCATTAATATTCTTTTTGAAAAATAAGAATTCTCACGATATAAACTAGATCTAAACATTATAAATTGTGGGTTCATCTGTAATTCTATTTACATGACAGTAAGGCTGGAATAATGAAATGAAAATCAATAAAATTGCTATTCAGTATCCATTATCATGCACAGTATGAAACTTCAACCTATGTGACGCTTAAATTTCAGTAATGTTGGGAAAACATATTTAGTCATTATTTTAATCACAGCACATAGATGCTACCTTTAAATAACTCAATAACTAAAAATTAAAGTTCTAATAATGTTCTATTTAATGTTCATGTATTAAAAATTAAAATTAAAATATTAAATTTGGAATTATTTTTTCAAAATTTTTAGTTAATCGGTGAATATCTGTCAGTCTACATATGTTGTAGTATTAGTTGAGCTCTGATAAAAGTCTAAATAAGATCGATTTGTGCATATGTTTATATATAGAGTCATGGTCTGACAAGGCATCTTTCAAAAGCTTGGGGTTTTTTTGATGTTACTACTAATGTTGCTACAACTACCAGCAAAAGGTAGGGCTTAAATGTGATCTGCAGAATTTTTAGCAGAGATTACATTTAACAAATGAGGATCTCTGTTTTACACAATATCAGACTGAATTTGTGAATTAGTAGCTAAAAGTTGAATCTCATTAATTACACAGTCTCCAAAGAATTTTAATGAAGAAATTTCTAGAAAACATATGGCATTTAGTATTTTGCCACTATCGGATTTTTTTGTGTCACAGCCTTTGATATTCATATGCCATGCAAATATGAAAAATTGTTTGAAGTCCATTGCCTGAGGGCAGCCTTGGTTGCAGTGACCATGGAATGACACAGTTCAAGATCTTTAGGGATGCAAGCTTGCTATCCTGGATTTCAGGAGAGCAGAGTTTGGCCTCTACAGGGATCTGCTTGGTGGAGTGACATGAGACAGCCCTGGGGAGAAGAGGGGCCCAAGAAAGCAGACATGTTCAAAGATCATCTCCTCCGTGCTCAGGAGTTATGCATCCCAACAAAGAGGAAGTAAAGCAAAAATGTAAAGTCTGAATGGATGAACAAGCAGTTCCTGGATAAACTCAAGCAGAAAAAGGAAGTCTACAGAGGGTGGAATGACTTGGAGGAATACAGGGAGATTCTTCAAGTGGATATTAGTACAAAATCTCTCTACATGTCTTCATCTGCACGATCTTAGTAATAGAATTTCAGATTCTTTTTAACTGCCTCGTTGCTGCTCAGAGCCTTTGGATGAACCACTATTTAGTCAACAATTCTTTGTCAAGGACTTCTAGATCATGAAATCATAGAATGATTTGGGTTGGAAGGGGTCATTTGAAACATCATCAAGTTGCAACCACTCCACCATGGGTGCAGTCAGTGCAGAGTGCTAGGTACAGGTGTTCCCAGATATATTACAATGCAGTCAGAGAATCAAACCAAAGGGTTGTTGTCCTTGATAGGGGAGGACAGACAAACAAACATGTCAACTTGTTTGCAAGGTACTTGTATCCTCACCCTTTACTGTGGAGGATTTCCAATGCCAATTTATACTTTTTGGAGAAGCGGAGGTGAAACTGTAGTCAAATGAACTGCTACTGCAGCCATAAATGTGAACCATATAAAGTGGGTCAGTCACTTAGTAAGTGAATGAGAGACATTGAGAGTTATAAGGAGAGGGATTATAAAGACTGTGGGTATTCTGCAAGGGAAGAACAGAACTGTGACACCTTGGCATTGCTCCATCATCCACTTGGCTGATTTCGGTGATAATGGCCATCTGGTTTCTGTCTGAAAACTTAGCAACAGGACAGCATGCCCAAGGAAATCCCTTTGCCATGCATTTCATGGCATTTCTTATGGCTGTAGGCCTTATTCCTAAAGTCCTCTCTAGATAGTACTGGAAGCCTGCTGTAAGGTCTCCACAGAGCCTTCTCTTTTCCACCTTGAACAACTCCAATTCTCTCAGCCTTGTCTTCATAGGACAGATGATTCAGTCCTCAGATCATCCTAATTTTGTAGATTGGAAGGGAATGCAGGCGTTAATGTCACCTATTTTACTTTCTAAAAAACACTCCCATCTCTTTAAGTATCTAGTGAATTACTTTCTTCAGACTCATCCAATAGAATATAGTTATTTGTGGTTCAGAATGAAACTGGCTGGATAATCAAAGACATTATAATAAATTCTTAGTAGTGCTTCTCTACTAATTTATTCTACTTAAAAAAAACAAAAAAACAAAAACAAAAAATAAAACAACCCAGAAGCATTTCTTGAGCTTTCTTGGAAAGAGAAAAAAGCCTTTATTTAGTTATTTTCTTGTTCAGTCTACCTGGTAAATGCATAAGAATTTGATATCTGGAAAAAAGCCAACCATGTAGAGGTGCCTAAGTCATGTAGATGTTAAGAAAAGGAAAACACATGAAAATGTACTTCTCCACAGAACCTGAAATTTCTTTCTCAGCCTGAGAGCCACATTAAAACTGTTGTTTGAATCATAAAATCTGTTCTAGCCTTTGACAATACAAATGGGTGCAAAGAATTAGTCTTGTTACTCTTTCCTATGACATTCAATGAATGAAATGGTGCCTACCAATATCACTGGCTGCCTGTTCTATTAACTCTTCCAGAGAACTGAGTGACTGAATACTGACAGATTTGTCCTTAATTAGCAGTTAGTGCAAAGTATGAAAAATAGTAGAAAATATTGCACTACTGACCCCTAAAAAATTAGAGCAAAAAAGAAAAATACCATTTAAAACTTGTAACACTGTATCATTACCTATTTGCCATACGAATATGACTTTTAATGTTTACATCTCAACAATTAATAAGTGTTATTTCAGGAAATAATAAAAATTTAGCCCATTCATTACCATCCATCCATTTTTTTGGTTTTACTAAAAATATATCAGTGTGTAGTATACATATGGGGGGAGGGAAGAGAGTAAGTTCAGTGTTCCTTCTGATGTCAACTAGTAATTAAAGAAATCTGAGTGAACACTCAGCTACCCATATGGATGCAAGGAAATGACTGAACATAGTTTAGCCAGAGGTTTGAGTATATAATTTATTTATGAATTAATGCATTAATTCATGAGAATCTGGAGGTGGTATGAGGATTAGGGCTTTCTACTCTATAATCTTTCCCTGGGAAATATATAGTTTACTATTCTTAGCCAGCTGGTGGAACAGCCAGTGTGAAGCCAGATTGGTTTGCTTTTTTTTCTTACATGTACCTCTGAGCCAAATGTAAGGTACTGACATCAGTCTGTCATAATAAATCTGTAGAATGAGGATTCAGACAACCCTTTGAAAATGCTCTAGACTATAATTTACCCCAAGTAAACCCTTTTTTCTTTTTTTTTTTTAAACACAGGTTAATCATTTATCTAACACTCATTAGAATAAAAACTGAAAATTTAAACAAGTGACAAGTCTTGAAATGTGTGAAAATATAAGTAACTGAAAAGCATCAAAGAAAAAAGTCTTTTTTTTTGTTGTTTGTTTTAAAGATACACACAAAAATGCTACAGCCTTTTAGAAAGCTTTTGCTTCTTCTGCTGTGAGATCAATGTACAATAGCTTTATGTCATCAATTACTTGTCTTTGTCCTTTAACTAAACAACACACCAAGGGACTTCTGTGGATGTGGAGTAGAAAAAAAGGGCTAAAGCATTAATCATGTTTGCTCCAAGGTTATACTATAGTGCTTGATTTATAAGTACAGGATAATACCCAAGATTATTATTTTTAGACTCATGTAGATGATATTGGGTCCTTTTTTTATTCTTGTATGTGTGGGACTATCAAATCAAATCATTGGCAAATTTTTATGGATTGACTCCAAAACTAAAACTACCTGAGAGAAGAAACCTGCTGAAGAGAATTCTTTAGTCAAGAAAAAGAGAAAAGAAAGCTCTTCTAAATATGAAATCCAAATTCTGTAACTGTTTCAGGAGAAAAGAATGAAGACAACCGTGTCAGTGCTCCATTTCTCCTTTTTATAACTATGAATTTTAGCTATGCTAAGAAAGTACTGCTCAGGTAAGTGGACAGTGAGGTGAATGGGAAATCAATTGATTGGCAGCAGCACCTCCAGTAATGTGAACAGTTGCATAAAGTCCAGTTGGAGACAAGTAGTGAATCTCAAGAGTGACTACTGGGCCCAGTACTATTCAGCTCTTCAGTAATGACCTGGACATTGTGACATGGGGCATTCTCAGCAAGTTTACTGAAAATGCAAAACTGAGTGGCTGGAGGAGAAATTTATCATCAGTATGCTTCATCAACTTCCTGGCCTGCTTATATTTGGCTGAGATTTCCCTCTAGAAGATAGCGTGTGTAGTGGTTTTAAAGGAATAAAAACATCAGTGGGGAAAAATTTAGGACTGCTTGAATGCCCCCCCCTTCCTCCTCCACAGTTGTGAAGGGGAAAAGCAAAGAAAAACAAACTGCAAGAAGTTAAAAATATCAGAATTGAATTTTATCAAAGAAGATAGCAATAAACACGGCACCAAAGAGAAAAAGATTTCTACTGATCTAATGGCTTTCTTCTGGACTTGTTCCAACAGGTTCATATCCTTCTTATGCTACGGACCTCAGAGCAGAATCGAGTATCCCAGGTGGAATCATGAGAAGGGAGTAGAGGGGGAAAATCACCTCCCTCAACCTGCTGGCCATGTTTCTTTTGAAGCAGCTCAGGATACAGTTGGTCTTCTGAGCTGCAAGCATGTACTGCCAGCCCATATACAATTTTTTAGCCACTAATACCCCCAAGTCCTCTGCAAGGCTGTTCTCAACCCAGTCATTGCCCTGTACTTGTGCTTGGGCATGTCCCAGCCCAGGTGCCCGATCTTGCACTTGACCTTGCTGACTTCATGAGATTTTCATGAGCCCACCTATCCAGCCTGTCAAGTAGATGGTATCAGTTCCCCCACTTTCCTCCAGAGTATCAACTTCACCATACAGGTGTCATCCACAAACTTGCTGAGGAGTGCACTGAAACCCACTGTCCATGTCCCTGACAAAAATTTAGATAATTCTTGTCGCAATCAGACTTCTGAGGAACACCACTTGTCAGTTACATCCTCCCAGATATCAAATCACAGACTGTAACTCTTTTGAGTGCAACCACCCTGCCATTTCCTTATCCACCAGGTGATCCACCTGTCAAATCCACTGATGTCAGAAGCTAAACCTTGACTTCAGACTTAGCAAAGGGATGGTAAGATTGCTCCTAAACCTGAGCTGACAGACTCAACCACTCACAAGACAAAGGATACTGAACTCTTGTCTCTGCCCATAGGAGGAGGAATCTCCCTCTTTCTCCTGAAAGGCCACTACATAACAGGTCTAAGATGCCTTGGCGTTGTGGAATGAGAGCTAGCATCAGGCTAGAACCATGAAAGACCAGCTATTTAAGACTGGTTTATCACCAGTAGTTTTACAACTACTGTCAGCAGAACAATATATTAGTAGCTCTTTAACTGGAGACTCCTTGCCAAGAGGCACCAAAGAGCCTATTTGTTACCGAGACAATACCTCTAGAGAAAATTAAAGCCTTATGGGAGCTTCCATATGTGACATCACAGAAGGTGCCAGGCCTGACACCTAAAGATCGTAGACTACCAGCTGTTTATACTATTCTAAGTAGGCTTGAATGATGCTGCAGTGAGGCAATTCAGAAATATGAAAAGAAACTTTACCTTCCTTGGAATGAATCTTTCACCTTCCTTGTTTATCTGAAGAAGGCACACATAGTGTTTGCAGTGTCAGTCACATGATAATTAGGGGACATCCAGAATTCAATAGTGGATGTTGAACTGTTGTAGATCGGTGACTACCAGATGTCACCCTTCAGAGTAAACCTTTTGTGCACCTGCCAGCCTGCAGGAAGTTCTGCACAGACTTTTCTGAAGGAGCTGTCTACACCATTTGGCAATTTGGCATGGACCATGTCTTAGGTGCATTGAGGGATGGTGAATAGACAGTTGCTCAAATAGCTCTGTATATTAGTTACAGCTGATATATATAGTCTACTTAACCTATATGTTTGTCTGATCTGCCAGATTTTGTGCCATTTCTTTACTGTTTCATTAACTTTATTTATGTTACAATCAAACCCCCTGAAATCAAAGATCTCCTTATGACACAGCAACAGTTTAGTCCTCAGGGGGGAATAAAATTATTTTATAAAAATGCTTCTAGGTTATTAATGAAGCTGGAAGAGAATCATATGCAGAACTTCAAATATTCATAATTAAAACTTGGACTAAACAAAGATATTTCAATCTTTCTTTCTGAAGAAAAAGGAAAGGAGCTATATCATAGGATGCTGGGAAATTCAACAGTGGCATCTCTATAGGATTCAGAGTGGGATACCTAGTCTTCCTAAACTAGACTTTGAACTTTTGAGAGTAATCATCTAAAATGCAGAGAACACTTCAATTTAGAGAATCTTTCTCAATGATAGATCTATGTACCAATAAAGTCTGTGGGTATCTCAGGCTGCTACTCCAGCACTTTTCTGAATCACTGGTAATACAACACTAGGGTTGTTTTGAGGGGTTGTTTTTTGCAATCTCTTTTCTCAGGTATAATACACTGGAGACTATACTCATGACACTTCCCAACAGCTTCAGTGTGGAATCATCATTAGACATATATCCTAGTGTTGATATCTAGCAATAGGGATACTGTCACTGACACATGTGTTGCAAGCATTTAATTAAAATTAAATAAGCACCCAACCAAGCTGTGTTCAGCTACATTATAATGTGATTAAAGGCTTGCTCTAAGAAATAGTCAGGATCTGCTTGGCTAGTTTTACTTTCTAATCTTCTAAGAAAGGATTAACATTAAAAAATGGTCTCATTATTTCTCTGCTCCTTCGTTTCAAGGCACAAGTAATATTTGAAGATTAGAAAGCTTACTTTGTTATTGATGTTGCACAAGCTAATGTAGTATTTTCACATAATAATTTTATTATTATAGTGTGGTTTTTATATGGCTGCATTTACTGCTGCTATTCATATTTGTTGTGAATTCTTTGGAGTTTCTTGTCACTCGGGGCAGGTCTGTCTTGCTGTCCGATCCACACAGTAAAATTGACTGGATGTTCCATTGCTCTCTCTTTCTTTAATCTTTTTTCCTTATCTTAACCAGATAATTTCAAATTATCTCCAAGCACATGCATATGCACTCTAAGCTTGATTGTTGTTAATAAAAACAGTAATGAATTTGCCGTCAATAAAAAGAAATACATAATTTAAAATATTTATTTGCCATACAGAAAAAAATCCCAGGGGTTTTAATTTTAGTACATTTGATGTTTTTACTGATTATTAGTTTATTCAAATTAGATGTGATAGTTTTGCATTTTTAATACCTTAAATGCTTTGACAATTGGGCAATTTAGTTAATTAAATTACACTGCCAATTTTCCCCAAAGTTTAGGAAATAACTCATCCAAAGTTGATTTTCAGTTAAAATTAGTAAAGTTGTGAACAAAAAATTATTTAACTGAGCATCTGTATTGCTGAGACAGAAGTTTAAAATCTTCATTTAACATCCAAAGAACAGAACTGCAATTCCAAGAGACATTACTTTAAATACTATCCCTTGTCTGATGGAAACATGAAATAAAACTATGGGCTTATTTTTCAGGATTTCTGAAGAGGGAAATACATGCACTATACCTTCAGATAATTAAAGGGAGTTGAAAGTTTTCAAATTCATAGGCTTGTTTTTCATAAGGATTTAGAACAGCAAGATGAAAATTTATCTTGAAAAAGAATAATTTGTTCTGTTGTATTCACTGTAAACCTGCATTCAGAGTTCCAATGAAGGTTCTTGATGAAAGTGCAAGGGGTGTTTAATCTAAAATTTTGTTGAGTCAAATTTTATGTTCCTATCATCATCCTTTAATACATTTTCTTTAAATATTGGTCTTATATTGCAAAATCTTTACACATTCTTTTCAAATAGCATTTAGTATACCCACGAGTAAAAAAAATATTCATATTTAGTATAAATTCTAAGTACTTTAGGAGAATCCTTTTGGGAAACAGACTGACTTAAAATGCACTTCAATTTGAAGCTATGATTTCTATACAGGCTATTCTGGAAGCACTGTACAAAGTAAAGCTTAAGAACAGGGCTAGCTTTCTGCATATGATTAGAGAAACCAAAATTATCTTTCCCTTGGCACATCTGCAAAAGACAGGACTTAAAAAATAAACTGTTTCTGCAGGCTATTGAAATTAAGCACAGTGATCTCATACAAAGCACAGTGCAGCTGGTATCATGGGATGAAGACAGTTGAATCTTTTCTAATGGAAAAATGAAGTCAGACCAAGCTTGCCTCCCTTCTTCCACAGAATATAATTATGTAAACTACAAAGCTCTATTATAGACAATGTTTATAATTTACAACTGTTTTTCCCTAAATCTTAAATAAAGCTTGTTAACTGTTGATGTCAAGCCGACATAATTCCTACAGATGCCACAAACAATGAACAATCAAAAATCTGTTTCTGTTGTTTCTTTCATAACTATTTCAAATTGTGGGATCCTGTAATAAAAATCAACATAATGAACAAACACCACTGCATGTTGATAAACATCACAGTCTTTCAATTTCAAGAAAAAAATGATGGCATACTAAGTTGTTTAGAAATTAATGTATTTCTCTACAATGATACACAGAATTTGATTATAAGAATTTTCAAGTTTGGAGCATTTTATGCTATAGAATGTTTTCCTGCTCTGTTGATTTATCTAAGATGTCTAGGGAGTTTGTGAATCTCTGCTTTATGACACACGATTTCTGTCTTTAAAAAAAAAGTCTATACATACACACATACACACACACACACACACACACACATATATATATATATATCCCTCCAGTAGCTGGGCTCAGGCATCCCAGTAACTTATCTGCTCAGTAGCTGCCCTTGAATGCCAGGCTCCCCAGTTGGTACCACTTATATATATAACATCTGCCAAGGCTGCAGACCCAGTCCAGCTTCCAGTATAAAGAGTTCTTTACTCTCACCCCTTCATCCCTTACACACAGAGGTGACTGGCAGTTGACCAAGTCTTCCCTGAACCCAGGAAGGAAGGTAATGATGTACTTTCTGCAGCCAAGGTGCTGCGCTGCAAGGCATGAAAATAAGAGCGCAAGAGGCTAGAGCCTGACAGATATCAGCAAAGGGGAGGTGCTCCTGCCAAATTTATGATCTGTTTTCAACTTGTTACTACTAAAGCAGGATTCTTTCACCTGGTTTGCAAGAGCTGATCAACTCTGCTGGACAAGAAAAGATATTTTATTTTATTAAAGGATTCCTCAGAATAGGATGTCTAATAAGCATCTAATAGAGCTCACTCATCTCCTAGGAAACAAGCACATCCTTTTGCACAAAAACGTAATAAAGAAAGAATCATACTAACAGAGGTGATTGGTCACTCATACTTGATCATGCCTATGACAACATTCCTAGTGTGCATGCACTGATCTTGGTCCAGTTCATTATATTAGCATACATATATATACAAATTCTCCTGGGTTTGTGGGGTTTTTTTCCATAATCATCTGAGGTTACTCTGGGTTATATTTTCATCTTCTTAGCTATCACCAAGTAAATATTTTACCTTGTACCCTAATACAGCTTCTGCTTGAACCTCTTCTGCATTTTTTTTTAATTGAAAATGAAAATGTGGAGTGATTTCACCTGGGCCATATTTAAAGACAGTGTTAAAGCCTTCTTAAAATTAAAAATCACATATTTATTCTTTTTTCCTTACCCAGGAAAGTTTTTCTTTAATTTTATCAAGATTTTTTGGGTTTGGCATGATTTACAGAGTACCTTAATAAAAAATGTCTGCTGTTCTCAGGGGCATAGTTGTTGTTGTGAGTAAAATGTGTCTTAGTGTCTGCTCTGATATGTAGCTAATCTCAGTTTCTCAGAACACTGTTCTAAATCTTCATTATTTATTTTAATCCAGACAGAAATTACAATTCTACTCTTAAAAAAAAAAAAGTTGCATCTTGTTTTCTTCCCCCTCTCTATTTTCCCCTGTAGGCATCAACTTCACTTTCATCCTCTCCATCAGAAAGTCTGTCTGACATCTCTGCAAACCTGAGCTCTTCTCCATGCTGTTGTCTTATATCTCATGTCGCATTTTCAAAAATAGGGAGACTAGAAAGCAGGTGGCTAAATCTTAGTAAACATTTCATTGCCCTGATATGACATTACAAACAACTGACAGTCTATTTTTTAATTCTTTCATGATTTTACATATAGATAAATTCAAATTTAAAATTACTATTATTATTATTAGTCCTCCTTCCATTCTTTGCAGAGAATTTTATATTACAATAGTAATGTTTACACTGTCATCTGTGCCAATTACTAATATATTTACATGATGTGTTGGTAAAAGGCAGACCCATTTACTCCATCTGACCTAGAATGTATTTTGGCACGTCTTCCAAGGTGAAGATTCTTGTTAGTTTTGCAGACAGAGATGAGTTTATATTTAACTCTATTATAACTCCATGAAAAAGAGTCAAGAATATTGCAGAGCACAATTCCAATACATTATAAGGCTCCTGGACAAAACAGTCTGTTCAGCCTGGAACTGCAAAGTAGAACAAGTTGTCCACTTGTATGGACAATATTTAGCAATATTAAGGAAAATTGTTAGGAAATAATATTACCAAATTGAGAAATATTGTGACTGTCTTACTGATATTCCATGAGATCTTAGATTGACTTTTACCTTTAATTTTGTACAAGTTTGAAGAGACCTTATAATAGCATTACAGACACTCAGGGCTTCTGATAGGTGTTTGTAGATTGTCACAGATAAGGAAACTGAAATTAAACAATAATGTTTCTCCTCAAACAGGGTATGAGGTTTTTTGAGTTTCTTACTCATTTTCCAAAGAGAAGTAGTGGTAATTTGACAACTGCATTTGTGCAGTGTAGGGTTTTTTAAGCTTCCTAGGCAAATGCCGTAAAGTTTATCCAGTTTCTATTTTTGCCAATCTTCTAACAAGAGATAAAGAAAATATCTATGCTAACTAATGGGGAAGAATGGTGTCATGTTTCATTTGCATTTTGACTTTTCTAGATATCTCAATTATTGAACTTACACTGAATAACCTTGTCTGATTTTGTCTATTTTTATTCAAGACACAACCTTCAAAGTTCAACTGATGGTAATTAATAATCATCTTTCCCACTAATGAATATTTGTTAATTTTAATTAGAGTTAAGGTTTTATTTGTGGGAATTTTCAATGAGCTACATATTTAATTGATGTTATTAATTTTGCTATGTGGAGATTAAAACTAAAATGCTTACCTGACAAGCAAGATCACATGTAAGCTTCTTGAAAACCAAGCTGTATCTGAGATAATTTTTTCATGTTTCTTATATGATGAAAAATAAGGCTGAAAAATATCTTATGACTGGAAACTAGAAGACAGTATGAAAAATGCCATTTTAAGTGCCTTGAAGTGATACTGAAATGGAGTTCTTTAGAAAGTGAGTATGACTAGAAAACATATTTTTGAGGATAAGAGATTTTCTTATAGCTGCTAAACCGAAAATTGGGCTTTTTCTTCCACCCATCTTCAATTATTGAGAAAGTAAGAATTATGATGCTCACTATCAATGTGCTTTAAATCACTCATCATAAGTTACATTAAAAATGTAAACTCAATATTAAGGCTATATTTTTTACGCTGTATCTTACTTGCACAGTAAAATGCACTAGCCACTTTTTCTCATTTTTTTGGTTGCAGAAAAGTATGTTTCTTAGTAAAAAAAAATTTTATCAATAATTTTTACTGTCAAGTAAAAGTGTCCATGTGAGAAAATGCTGTTTTGCTTTAAGATAGGTGCACAGGTGACATAATCACTGGTACCCAATGGGAACAGCTATGGGCTTCTCCACCAGGACCTGCTGAGCTTATCTTGAAGAGCTACATGTATGATGGCCAAGACATACATGTACAGAGCACAAGCCTGTGCCTACTCAGGTTCACCACTGTGTGGATCACTAACTCCTCATGTACAATGATATTCTGATTAGGGTCACTGCAACCTTATAGGGAAAGAATAATTTAAACATCTAATGAAACTCTTGATTTCTCCACAGAATTTCCTATCCCAGCCTCCCTCTCCCAAAACACTTGAAATCACAATTGTTTTTCAAAAAGTCTATCACTTCTATACTGTAGGAAGCATCAGTCATATTAATTTCTAAATTTCCTTTATTATGGTTATGGATTTTATTTCATATATAGTTTGTATGATAATAGCAAGTGATAGTTTGACTTCTCAGCAATCAAAGTAAGATCTGAAGGCAGTTGGAATTTTTTTTTTCTTACCTGTTGGTTATTACTATTATTAAACCTCAAGTTTAACAAAATGTATTTTAATATTTGCCAGAGATGCATTTTAATATTTGCTATATGGAAGTAATCCCAGCATAAGGGACTCTTTCCTTAGCTTATAGCTCAATTACTGTAAAGTAGCTAAAATGAAGTGTGTAATTAAGCTCGGGGTGTACTGAAAAATACATAAAAGTTTCATAAAAAATAAACACGTGGGGTTTGCCTATAATTATCTCCAAATGTATCAAATATTGGGAAATACAAATTTCAGAGTTTTCATTTAGATAATAGCTTGAGTCAACTCTGAGACGGTTTTAGCTAAATTCATTTCAGAAATATGTGTTATTGTAGGAGCAAACCAGATCTCAGGGTGCCCTGAGTAACCCAAAAGCTTATTGTATTCCATGTCTATCTGTGTCCCAAAATGTTTATTGTCTCTTCAGTGCTGGTTTGCATCCAGTTCCAGAACTGGAATCGTGGGGCAGTCAGGAGATGCCTGTCCCTTTAGAAGGTCAGGGCACCTGAGTAGATGCCTTCTTTGGCCTGGCANCCCCCTGGACAAGGGGGGCTCGAGGCGGCGATATCAGGGTGCCCTGAGTAACCCAAAAGGTTATTGTATTCCATGTCTATCTGTGCCCCAAAATGGTTATTGTCTCTTCAGTGCTTGTTTGCATCCAGTTCCAGAACTGGCATCGTGGGGCAGTCAGGAGATGCCTGTCCCTTTAGAAGGTCAGGGCACCTGAGTAGATGCCTTCTTTGGCCTGGCAGCATTTGCTGAAGGCAGAGGCTCTACTTTGGGAAGGGCTGCTTTGGGCAGGTGTCTGGACTTGCAACTACAGAGACTGGGAAACACTGCACTTCCCAATTAGAAACTGTTTTCAGAGTCAGCTTTGCAAACTCCATGGGCAGCGAAGCTTAAGTGGGTCCGGGGGGGCCACGTCACCCTGTGTCCACACCAATCTGGATTTTTCTACATGTTTAAAATTTAGCAATCATCACTACATTCCTGTCACTAAACTATATCACTTTTACATTCTTACATGCCTTGCAATGCATTGCTGTGGGCAGCCATAAATTCTCTTCTGTGGAGGTAGTTCTGTGGAAGACTTGCCAGCCTACAGATGTCACAGAGGGTTTCTGCTGTTTTTTTTGCTGTTGCTGTTGTAGAGCAGGCTGATACAGCTCTGGCAGCAAAACTTTGTAATATAAACCGAGCCTCAGGCTCTCAGTCTGCAGCTGACCCACTGTAACGTTGTATTGCAGTAATTTAACACTTAGAAAACTTTCTTCACAATTCTGAGATCTAGAAACTTTGTGGTCGCTCTAAAGGTGTGTCTATGATATTACAAGCTCTAGGCATAGCCTAGGGCTAATTTTAACTTCCCTTCTAAATTCAAAATTTTCAATATATCATAACTCTTCCCATCATATATGAAATAAAAGGTTCAAATAACCACTGAGGTACTTCACTCATACAGTTTGCCAGCACCTTCCAACCCTAGAGACACTAATTCCTTGAATATACTTACAAAATGTCTGGTGTCCTTCATGTTTCAATTCTGTATTTCTACCTTTGCATCCCAAGGAACCTGTCTGTATGTGTTATTTAATCCATAATAATTCATTAAAGCTTTGGAAGTTTTATGTCATTTTACATGTATTATCAAGGATTGAAAAATAAAACTTGTAAGTATTTAGGTGAAGTACAGTCATGGTAAGACATGGTAAGCTTTTCATATATATATCTATTTCATTCTTCATACACTCACACTCATCAGCGTCAAGAAAGCATTAGACATTCAAAAATCCTTAGATGAAATTGAACCCATGAAGAAACATATTTCACAGTTGTGAAAAAATCTAATGTATTCACACCAGCTTTGGTCTGTGCACATTGTATTTAAAAAATGCAGTTGTGGACTTTCTCTTATCTGTGTATCCTGATCTTCTCAAGATAGAAAATAAGTATCCTTATAATTCCGTGTAGAATGATGTATTATTTGATATATACAAGGATGGAATTTACTATTCTGTAACTTTACAGTTTGCCCTACAGGGGAGGTATCTCAGCACTCCTGCCTGAACCAAACAAGCCTTTCACCCAATACAGTAAGAGACAAAACCCTTTCCTAAAGAACATGCAATGTATTATTGTTAAGGAAGTGTTCTGTGATTGCCTTTAATGAAGTGCTCAGGAATTTTGCCTTGTAGGAAAGAAGCTATAATGAAAATGATAGCACAATTTCTGCTCTATATTTTGCAGCCTAGTTACCACAATATCTGGAATCTTACTCCAATCAAAACTGCAAGTAGTAGGTACTGAATTATTCCTATATCTGATGTGTTGTTTCAAGTTTTTGCAGGGTTTTTGTTTTCCCTCTATGTTTATTTATCTTTTTTTTTTTTTTGGGTCTGACATGCCCATAGAGATAAAAAGATCTTTATCTCACAGCAAAATATTATGAATACTCTCCATTTTCTTCCCCCCACAGATAATATCAGTAACTGCACACTTGTTCTCAAACTTTTCAGGAAATTATTTCTTAATAGGGAGAAAAATTGATTCAAACATTGGAAAGTAGCACTTTTCTACAAAATGTCTGATGTTCAGGATGATTTATGTGTGACCCAAGGGCTTGTCTCAGTTTTTTCATAGTACAGTGGGCTGAAAGCATTATAATAATAGTATTAATTGAGTAAATTGAGATACGGTTGTTGAGAATTAATAGTTTTGACCACATAGTGACAATAATTAAAAACGTGTACGACAGCAACTAGCATGAAAAGCATTAATTTTAAAATAATTTATTGAAGTCAATTTTAAAAATTTAAAATTGTCCATTAATTATCAGTCTTCTGAACACTTCCATTATAGATTTTGAATTCCCTAACTGACATATACATATATATATATATATATATATATATATATATATGTATGTATGTATCTGCAAAGAGTAGAATGATTACTCTTTTTCTTTGGTCCTCAACATTATCTGCCATTGTTTTATAACAACATGGTTATGAAATCCCAGACTAAGTGACACAAGATAAACTATTTGCTCACTTTCAGAAGAAAATGCAGACTTACAACACTGATAACATCAGAAAATAATGGGTCTTAAGGAATCTTCTAATGTGTCTTTATGCATTTGCTATTTATCCGGTCATAAATAGCAAAGACAGTAATCAAAATTCCTTTAGCTTCATTTTGGCATTTCAAGGTATTCAAAGCTATTTTATTTTTTTTCCTTTAGACAATGATCTCAGGTTTTAAGACTGGGCTATTTCTTTCAACTCTCTGGTAGTTACTAATAATATCCTTACCCTGTTTATAATGTATTTACTGCATATTTTATCATGTTTAACAAATAAAATGTAAAATAAATTAAACATGGAAAAGAATCATGTTTTTAATATTTTTTTCCTAGTTAGAACTGTAAATTAATTTTATGAGTTTAACAATTAGGAAACCTACGATATTTGTCTAATCATTTTACAAATGTTTAAATTTGCATAAATATGGGTACAGAATAATTTTATATTTGCTAAAATGTTGTTTTCGCCCTTAAGAACATATACTTAGTATATGCCTATTTTACCTAGAAAATGTGACCTCCCTTTGGGGAAAGTTTATCATTACCCTCCTTGGCTTCAGAGCAGAGTGTTAAATTTCTTAATGCAAACCAAATTTTTTACATTCCCCTAAAGTCTTCTAGTTATGGACAGCCACCTGAATCCTGACATTATTAGGAACCTATGGACATACTTGTGCATAAGCCTTTTGTCCAGGTTCACATGTTCACATTGCTGAACAGTGTCATCAGCATGGCACTGTTTGCCATGTAGTTATACTTTTTGGACTGCTGATTAAGGCAGATTGGGTTATTAGGTGTCTGCTGAGGTGGACACCTCTGTAGAGCTGGTGAGCAGGAGAACAACAAGCAGGCTTCAGTTGTTAAAGGGGCAGCTTGTATGGAGGGGCCAGAGAAACCTTGTGGGGTGTGGGAGACCAGAGTATTCCTCTGGGTCTCCTGAATGGGCAGCAGCCAGGACAGGGGGGATGGGCTCCCACGGCCTGCGTGAGAGACAGCATTGGCTTTGATCTGACACCTTGGAGAAAGCTTCCAAAACTGTCTGAGGATTTGGATGACACGAGGGTTTGATTGGTGTGTTTTTTACTGTATCACTGGGTGTNGGGGCAGCACAGCAATGGAGGTGGTGGGGGTCGCCCTGCCTAGGTGAAGATTTACAATCCTAATCTATAATATTTAATATTCAGGAGCTGGATAAAGGGTTTTGGCTAGTTTTTGTGGAAAACTGCTTTCTACTGAGAATTGAATATATTTCTGGAGCATAGAAAGCTAATAAAATGGCAGTAATAAAAAGACTAAAGTATCATTCAACTGTGACAATTTTATTCAAAGAAACTAAATATTCTATTTTTATTTTCTGGTTTATAGAGCAAATGTTCTTATTTAAAAATAATCTGACAGTTTCCCTCTGAATTAATTTATTCTGGAAAACCTGCAAGAGTGACCCAATTATGTCAGGAAATGCACACACAAATTAGGTAACTATTCCATATGTTTTCATCCACTGTTATTTTACATCAGTATCCAGCATGTTCCAAAACAACTGTTTGTTGTGAAGGCATTATTAGTTCCAAACAGATGAAGAGATGTCACATTCAATTTCTTTTTTTTTTTCCCACATCTTTGTTCTAACATGGTGATAGCAGAAGGTAAGAACTCTATGAGTAATTGTAAGGGGAAAAAAAGTTAAAAATGAAGAATGCTACTTACAAGTCTACATCTTTTACTGGCAGTAAGATGAAAGACCTGTTGTCTCATTAAAAGTTAGACACAGTATCCAACTACTTCATAATATTGTACTGGAAAAATGTAATATATTTAAATAAAATATTAACCACTTTAAGTGGTATTTCCTAGTTGATCTAATGTTTCACATCTAAACAGCATAAGTACTCAGACACACTAAAATTCTCTGGCTTGTTTCATTGACCTGAATTCTTTATATTTAAAAAACATTTCCTCTTAAAGAACATAGCTTATATATTTATTCACACATTTGGGCAAGCATCCAATCTTGAATTACACATATACTTGAAATTGATCAAGTTCTTAACAGCTTTTTGAGTGGAACATTTTTTTTGCTTTAGTGTGTATGTGTGTATGTAGTATGGAGAGTAGCAGTACAATCACTGGAAGTGTCCATGGCCAGATTGGACAGGGCTTTGAGCAGCCTGGTCCAGTAAAAGCTATTCCTTTCTCTGGCAGGGTGATTGGAACTGGATGATCTTTAAGGTCCATTCAACCCAAATCATTCTATCATTCTATGATCACTAGCAAAATTAAAATCTATTTTTTTGAGTCCGTTTTTCCTTTTTTTTTTTTAATTTGTTTGCTCGTATTGTTAGCATGTGACTTTATTTGTACTTACACTCATGAACTGTGAACATCCTCCATTTTCAAGTGGTTTTGTTCCTACTAAGGATGCTTATCATAGATTCTTATAGTATGGAAATGGGCTTGAGCTTCTTGGATTAATACAGTATCAGGTGCTCTCTGAATCTTTTGCTTCAGGCTAGGAAGTTTTAAAGTACAAAGATATTCCTGATACAATTTGTACTCTAACGCTCCTATCAAGACAGTTAAAAATCTTTAAGTATGTAAAAGGGAAGTATTTTCATGCAAATCCATATCCAATATAGTCAATACTTGAATGTTTTATCTGTTACATAATAATAGAAGCATCCTCAACAGAATTAAAATTATAGATTTTTTTTCTGCTTTTTCATCCATTTCTGTATTTTCTCTGTAAAAATGACTTACCAGTAAATTTGAAAAAGCCAGGTGTGAATTCAGTCTTTATTTGCATGAAGAATTTTAGGTAATCATGCATCCTAAGTGAATGACCAAATACTTTAAAGTGAAGAATAAAATTGTATGAGACTTCAATCTTACTTCTGCCAGTTCTCCTAAGATTACATTTAGGCCTAGGAAGTTTTGGCAGGGATGGCCTGTAGTGATAAAAATGAATCAAAACAATGATGGGGGCTCTGAATAAAATAAAAGAGCTTTGCAATAACTGCAGTATGAAGGGCATATAGGAACTGTCATTTCAAAGAGGCTAAGTGACAAGTCAGTGGCAAAATGGGTCATGCTAGAAAGTATTTCTGTTCAAAAGGAACAGAAGTTTGAGGATAAGGAGCTGTTCAGCAGGCAAATGCACTTGAGTTACTCTGAATTTGAAAATGGACATTCTTTTTTGCAGTATTTTGCTTTGCTTCTTACTGGAAAGAAACATTTATTCAAAACAACCTCTATCACGACAGACAACAAAGGTGACTTGAAGATTGACATAGGGGAATTTATCCTCCATTATTACAGTTAAAAAAAAAAAAGGAGAGGAGATTAGAGGCTTTTTTGGGTTTTTTTAAAAGCTGCAAGAAGTCAGTTCTAAAACAGTCATTTACCAGATAGAACATGTGCCTTGTATGCAATCCCATCTAATAGAAATTTCTGGAAATCTGTAAAGTTTAAATGAATTATTGAAATGTGGTTTTATGACAGTTCATTAATCCATAACACAATCAGTTTACTAAGTTTAGAACTGTATTTCAGTCAAGCATATTCTTTGACAGTTAACAGTATCCCATTATATTATTGTCATTTAGATAGCAATTTTTCAAAGTCTCCTAATCTTTTCATTTCAATTCCTATTTGAATTCTATTCAACGCCTTCTCTGGACTGGTTTCTGATTTATCTTTGAACCATTTTTTCCCTTCTAGATGAGTGTCCTTGGGCAGTAACAAGAAGTAACATCAAACTTCTGATAGAATTTTATTCCCTGAGCCAGATAGGAATTTCAGATTTTGTTTCTGTTGTTCAAAATGATAAAACAAAAATAATGGCTTGGAAAAAAAATGAAAAGGAAGTGAAAAGATTCTATCAGTATATATTGAAAAATAATTTGAAATGATAAATTCTATGCCCTGAGTGCTAGGAAGCTACGTTATGTAAAGTAATGTTTCCACAAGCATTACAGAACCAAAGGTACTTCGGATAAAGTTATAGACATGACAAGATATGACATCTTACAGTACATGACAAGATTTCTTTGAAGGCTCAGAAAGGGTCTGAATAATAAATTCCAAAACTGTACTCCATCTTGGGATTCTGTGTTAAAAACTGAAATAAAATATTTGTTCCAATAATGTCTTAAATTTCAGTCAATTACAGGCTTGCTCTAAAGAATTCTATTGATATTTAATAAACACAAACAAATTAGATATTTGGTTTTAGATTTCTAAGTAATTATGTTGTGTTAGCAGTGCAAATATGTGTGAGATATCTGTAAATCTATCTTTCTGCAAACAGCTTTATTATGAACATTCCTGTTATTTTATAAAATATACCTAATCGTGACCAAAATATATTTGGTCACTCAGTAACAAAGTCAAACTCTAAAGATTAGATAAAAACAATGCAATTTATTTTCAAAGTATCCTGGAAAAAGTGCCTGAAAAGCTTGTAAAAAGGAGAAGGGGGAAGGGAAGGGAAGGGAAG
>VWYE01029116.1:232882-320197 GCA_013398995.1 Alaudala cheleensis
AAGAGTGGAGAAAAAGGGGGAGGGGGAGGGGAAGGGGAGGGAAGGGAAGGGAAGGGAAGGGAAGGGAAGGGAATAGCCACAACCCATTCTAACACATGCTCACGCTGTCTTTGATTTCACTGAAAGGTAGATCATGTTATGACAATTTGAAATAAATGGTGGACTGAAATAAATGTCCTGGGATAAAGAGTCACACTTTTCTTTTATTTGACCTGTTGGTGTTAAGTATATTAAGTTTATAACTACTAAAATAAACCTCTTTTTAAATTTTTTTCTCTGATATGAAAATGACTTTGACCCCTTTTGACACATTCTCTGTAAACTTACTGTAATTAAAATCCTTTAAATAAATAAAAGATAACATCTTCTTTTCAAAATACAAAACTATCAATCTTACTTTGTATTTTTTAATTGTTTTGGGACAAAAATACTCCATCCCAGTAAAACTGTATCATATTAAGAAAGGGAAATTAAAAGCAAACTTTAGAATCTGTGAAAGAAAATATTGGAAAGAGACAACAAAATCTCAATCTTAAATTATACACATCAATTGTACAACAAAGAATAGGAAAATTTAAATTTTGTTACTTCTCATTAGGCAGTGCCAAAACTAGTGTTCTGAGTCAGGCCATGTGATTGCATTTCTCTGTAACTACAACCAACAAAACAATGTTCTATTCCATAGGGATCTTATACATGGCAAACCTATTCCCAGATCTACTACAACATTTTGTTCTCTATTATGATTCATGCAACACACAGCTTCATGTGCAGACTGTAACATTAATTTGTGAAGGTTCAAAGATTTTAAGATAAGCCTGAGAGGCAAAGAAGAAAAAGAATCATTTTGTAAAGGGAGAAGAAATAAAGTGCTTGTTCCAGTTTAATCTTCTGCTCTATACCAACATAAATAAGTAGTAGTGAGGGTTCTAGTCAGTGCTGTAATCCTTTTCTTGACACTTTTTTATGTTATTGACAATTTTCACACAAAATTAACTCAAATTAAGTAATTAACAATTTTTTCATACAGGAAGTAATGTTTATATTTCTGGTTTTTGCCTTTGTTAAAATATGGACATGATCATTTTCACTTCATATTTTCCTTTCATCCAGTATCTTACAGATTTATTTTAGATTTTATAGGATATTTGCCACACTTTTATTTTCTTTCTACTGCCTTAACCCCTGCATCATGACCTTCCTTGTCAAGCTAAGGGCCACGGTTTAAAATTAGATTTTTTTTGTGAGCTGAGGCCTTAATCCAACAGATCAATGTCATTTTCTCTTTATGAAAAAATCAGTTCTTCTGAAAGTCCCACTAAACAAAAAGCTTTAATGTAATTTATTTATCAAAATTCTTCATTAATAAACTCTCCTTATTCTTTCTATTAGGTTGTTGCCATTTTTTTTCTCATGATACAAGTACAGAGCTAAATATTTTAAAAGCATCAGCCACAGAGAAAAGAAGATGACTGTCATCTTTCTTGGTGGCTTCCTGGTCAAAACTAGCAGGAAAGCCACTAGAAAATACTCCAGAAGTTTTCCATCTAGCTAAAGAAAGTATGAAAGTATGAATTGGGATTTAAATACAAATCCAATGTACAGCTATAAAAGATGCTGTAATTAAGATGCCAAATAAATTTTTTAAAATACTTAACACAGTTTAGATAACCAGACTATTAGTATTCACTTTAGTTAATTATTTCAACATCTCTGCCATAGCTGTCTAATGGATTCTCAACATTTAACAATACCAGTGGTTTCTAACCACTTACTACAGTAGCATTTCATAGTTATTGATGTAAATGATGGCTTCAGCAATTGTCAGTTGACTAACATAATTTGAGTAACAAATATGACAGCTATTTTGATGTTGGTTTATTTTGGTACTGACAGAACTGAGAACAAGTGTTCCAAGTTAGATAAACCTCAAAGTGATTCCTTCAGATCTCAGGAAAGCATGTCAGCTCTGTAGACAACATGAGCAAATTATAATGTAGTAAAAACAATGGATTTGTGGTGTTGACAAGTTTTAAACACTATGTAATTTATTTACATAGCAAAAATAACTCTGAAAACTAGGCTAAAGTATGGGTAAAAGATGACATCAATTTCTTCTGAAAGGGCTCTGTGAGTATCTGTTGACAGCAAAAGAATAGATTCTGAGTGGGCCTAGCTGAATATTTCCTATAAAATTATTTTCTTTTTAGTCACAATTGATCTTTTCATGTAGATTGGACTGAAGGTATCAATTTGTCTGTAGCTATTGCGTGGGGGGATTTTAAAGTGCACCCTTTATTTATCTTGACTTTAGGCCCAATGATAGGTAGAAACCATACTTTCTGAATTCTTGTTCTATAGGTAGGTAACCCCCAAGAAGCCACCTCATGGTTTGGGTAAGTGTCCTATTTAGATCATCAGCATGCAGAGCTTTTGAAATACTGCACAGCATGCTTGCTGGCAAAATCGATTTCTTTTTGTTGTGGTATTGGGTTATTTTTTGTCTTATCTCTAATTTTTCTCCATCATTTAAGTTACCCCTTAGCTTTGTTTCTTTTGTCTTTTACCACCTGTCTTCCCTTCTCTTTTATATTAAATCTGTTTCCATTTTAGAAAGCATTTCAGAGGTTGATTAATTAACATCAGAACCACTTAATACTTTCTTGTGCCCAACAAGACGTGTTGTTCTCCTACAAGGAACAGTAAGTGAAAATATTTGTTACCACCTGGACTGACTCGGGTTCTATGACCTTTTAATTGTTACTATACACTTAAGAAGTTACCCAATATTTGGATGCTTGTGAACATCAATTAGGCTCAGGGAGGCATATAAATGCCAAATACTTCTCTGTTCTCATAACTGGTGCAAATATAGACTGCCATATAGACACCTGCCAATAGCTTGGCTTCATAGCCATTTTTAACACTGTCAAAACAACAGATTTTTCTGGGGAACTGCAGTTTTACTTCTCTGTAGGCAAAAAATAAGAACAGTTTATCATCAAGAGACATGCAATCTAAATGATCAAAGTTATGATTATAAACAAATGAAAACAAAATAGCTTCATTTAAATATTTTTGAGATTATTGCTGCAGTAATTTCTCCTGCCTCAGCTTACAAGGTTAAACAAAAAGAATTTAAGGACAGAGAGAAAAATTATTATATGCATAGCACATTCTTCAAGAGCAAATGTGTTGATGGTGTCTGATTCTTTATTCTCTTTAAAATGTTGTTTGTGAAATACTAGGCATTAATGCAGTTACTAATAATGTAAAAATGTGAGGTATTTTGTATCTTCCAAAACTTCATATTTTTTTAAAGTGTGTCAGAAGTTTTAACCTGCTTCAAATCAATATATTATTCCCAGAAATAGAAATATGTGTTACATCAATTGCGTAATTCGTAAACCTTTGTCAGTTTTTTTTTTCTCCTCCTTTTTGTGTGGGAGTGTAGTATGATCTTATTATACCTTTTGTGAAGAAGCTTTTATGTAGTACATATATCAAGTTACCACCTGACCTGCAGAAAAAGAGAGAAAATAGAAAAACCCATAGTTTTAACTAATAAATACAGCAAGTAGCTTTAACAGTAAGCATACACTACTATTGTTTACTTTTTTTTTTCTTTTTTTTTTTAGTACACAGTTGTATTGCTTTCCTTTCCAAGTTTTTCTTTCTTTCTATTTTATTTTTTTTTTTGGTCAAATGAAAACAATTATGCACTACATTTCCATCAATCCTATTTCTTATGCAAGTCATCTATAGTATAAAGTGATGTTCATATTTTTCCCCTTCATAATATTAATGAAAAACACGGGATAAACACAATTTTAAGTATGAAAATATATGAATGTGAATGAGTTTCAACTCCATGTAAAATTGGGAAATCAATTGTAATGAGCTACGATGCTGAATACCCTTATGAATCATCATTGGCAATGATCTATTCTTTCTCAAATTACAGGGTTATGTGTTGGAATTTTAAAGACTTGTGGGGAGGAAGAGTACTATGTTTTCTCTGGGGCATTAAGTAGTTTACATGAACTGCAAAATGCAAATATTTCCCTGACGATTTGTTTTCCTTGGGAAATTAAGTCATTTTATTTGCGATCTTGCTATCGAAGAAAATAATGCCTGAATTTCAATTCACTAAAACTCATACCACACACTGCATACTGTGCTGTTTGCAGAAATATTTGTGACCAGGGATTTGAGGTGAATTATGCAAATTAAGCTGTAATAGAAACCAGATCCAATCTTATGAGTCAGAGAGAAAACTGAATAGAGCAAGTGCTTACACAAGCATCAGGTATTTCACACTGGCCTAGAAAATATTTATTGTTATTGTTCAGATTGCAGAGAAAACATTTGCATAAAATCTGTATTATCATATAATATGCATGAGTTTACAAATCTCTGGAGTGAATGTTAGAAAATAAAATATTCTATTTTTATTACTTTTTTATTCTTTTTAATAAATGTAAAGATGATAGATAGATAGATAGATAGATAGATAGATAGATAGATAGATAGATAGATAGATATTTGTACTTTCAATTGCTTTTGTTTCCTTAATTTTTTCCATCTAGTGTTTAAGATTAATTTTTGCATTCTGACACTTCCTCTTTCTACATTTTTCAATCTGTAGGAAGTATTCGCAAATTAGAAGCACAACAAAACCACAAAATATTTTAATCTTGATCCTTCCAAGGGGATCTGCAATTAAGAGCTTTTGTTATTTCTCAAATGTGACAAAGAAATGCACAAAGATTTGGGGCTTTTTGTTGTGAGTAGGTGGAACTTTAATGAGAATTCTAGAGCAGCCATGTAGATATCTGATATCAACAAACTATATTCTTTCCAAGAGCAATTTTAACAATCAAATCCCAAAAAGAGACAACAAATTGCAATTATGATACCGGTGAATATCTCACCCTTCTTCCCAGACAGAAAACTTAGGACTGAAAGTAACTGACTGAATCATATAAACAATCAAAAGCACCATTTTCCCTGGAAAATAACATTTTGTAGATTCACAAAGAGATAAAAAATCAAGGCTCTCTGCCAGAAAGAATCGCAATAATAGTCCTTTGGGTACGGGTCCACTGGGTGCTGTCCTTTTATCTATCCTTGTCACAACCTGCCCCTGAAGGAGGGGTAACTGAGTTATCAATAATAGATCCTCTGTGGCAGCTTAGAGTGAAATGACACTGAATGACCAGTGTATATATGAAAGGTTTATTTTAGACCAATTTGTTTGGAAAGGAGGTATGTAGCCATTGTTCTATTATCTATAGAAATAGAACAATATAAAAGTATAAAATTATCAATTAAGAAAATATATTAGGAAAAGAAATAAAGGATAAAAGTAGATAGTGAAGAGTAAAGATGTCACCACCCATCCAGTGATGGGACTTGTTCAAATCCCAGTGTCAGTTGGTCAAAACGATGGTTGCAGAGGGGAGAGGAGCTCCTGAAAAAAAAAAAAGTTCAGTGGTTTCAGGTGGAAACACCCAAGTGTCTCACCTGTGGGGGAGTTTTAAACTGTCTGATGCAACACATGTGCAGTTCTCTGGTGGAAGGCCCAAGAAATGAGGCTGGGGGTGCTTCAGGGGTCTTTGATGGTTTATAACACCTTCTAAGACATGACAGCTGNTAGTTATTAAAAAATATACATTCATAAATACACTAGCATAGCCTACCAGAGCAAACCTATAACAATCAGTCAGTCCCACGTCATCAAGAACACAATCAGTTGCAGGGCTAAACTGGTTTATCTGAACAAAAGTCAGTTTGTTGAGGTCATTGTCCAATGGTGGATGCTCACCCCCTGCATCTGGGCTGCTCTTACAAAGATTAGAGGTTTCAACCCCACACACCCAAAAACTCTCCCACTCCCTTTAGGCTGTGGGGTAAAAACCTGGCCTCAGCAAATCACCCACTGCTTTGCACATTTGCAAATGGCCAATCTTTTGAGTCATTAACATTTAACATTTCAGTCTCTCACAATCTTAAGTACCTAAAAACATGGGTCCTAGTTGAGAGATGATATTTTTGTAATTGTCTCCAGTAATTTCTTTATGAGAGGTAAAAAGTCAATTATAAATATATATATCTATTGAACTTCAAAGAAAAGTCAAATTCCTCTTTGCAGATCAGCTTTGAGGTTTCTTGGGAAGTATTCTGGATAAAAGTGTCATTATTTGCATGCAGCATAGTACATGTGCTAAGACCTTGGCAGGATTCTTCCTTGACAAAAGATACCAGCACATTAACTTCAGCATTGAAGACTAGTTGGTACAATTTTAACTCTGTTTAATGATGGCATAATTATGATGATTTTTTACATAAATACCTTGGAATAATTTTAGAGGAATTTTAGTAGAATTTTGTACACAGCAAATGGCACTGAGAAGAAAATCATTCTTTGGAAAGGGAAGCAGAAGATGGCAAATTGTGGTGCCAGAAATGGCAGAATCTGGAAATAGCAAAATGATAAAATCTCTATTCTCCTCATAGTGAGGAACTTGTAAATTATACATGGATTTGATTAAAAGCTAGTTAAGGTATATACTTCAGCACTCTCTTCAACTGCAGGAGAAAAGAAAAATCTGAGCTCTATCAGACTTCTCTTGTTTGCTAGCAGAAGAAAAATGAATCTCACTTAAATATTGTCACTGGTAAAGGACAATCCATTTCCTTTAATTCCGTGAAGAATGCAATACTAATTAATGTTAATTAGTAATTTTATCTAAAATTATTTGGAGGACATTTTTTCTTTACCATTTGCCTGTCACAATAAACATCACTACCAGAAGTCAACAGTAGCTTTTGGTTTGAAAAAGACAAAAAAAATCATTATGTCTAAATCAAATAAAAGACAATAGTTCAGGTATATTAATATCTTATGCACAGAGAGGTAGACTACATGGTAAAAAGTAGTATTTTAGACAGTCACTTCTCAAAAGGAAACTGTCTTTTGAGCAAATCCACTACATCACCATCAATTAACTTACAAAATATATTTGAAAGAAACATTTTCTTAATCAAGCAATAAAGGGCGAGAATTCCAAAGAGGTTAAAAGAGCTAGAGCTCCCTAATTATCACAGCTTAATGTGTACTAAATATATTTCAAGCTATGCAATGTAACAGACCCCAATTGAGCATCTGCAAGCATTTAATTTCTAAGCAAGTAATAACTAAGCTAAAGCCTAAAAGCTAATTTAGAACCATATGACTAAGAGCCATGAAGTTAAATCATAGAATTCATTAAATAATAATTAAATCATAACAAGCAACTTGTTATGATTTTTTCTCCAGTGAACACTAATCACCTTCTACATACTATTCAGAACTACCAAAGTGATTTGGCAATGCAGCATTAGGATTCCTAGATATTCACATAATCACAGAATTACATAGGAAAAGACCTCTAAGAACTTCAAGTCCAACCTTTGACTGATCACACTCTGTAAACTAGACCATGGCACTAAGTGCCACATCCAGTTGGTATATGAACACCTCCAGGAATGGTCCTGGGCAGTTCATACCAACGTTTAACAAAACTTTCCAGGAAGAAATTCTTCTGGATGTCCAACATGAACCTCCTCTGGCACAGCTGGAGTTCTGTGTTCTCTTGTCCTGTCACCGGCTGCCTGGAAGAGGTTGTAGCAAGTGATAAGGTCACTTCTAAGTCTCCTTTTCTCCAAGTGAGAGAAAGCCAGAATATATGAAGTACAATTCCTCTGCATTTTTTTTTAAATTTAATTTTATTAAATATAGGATAAGTTATGATATTTGTTATATTTTACAGCAATATTTCTTTGTATTTAATAGATGGGAAAGGGAGAAGAGAACAAGGATATCAACTAAAGTTCATTAGATGACTGTGACCAAAGAGTAAAATGAGAAAATGTTATGATTGCTACATCTACATACATACATATATCTATGTCTGTGTGCATATATGTGTTGAACTTCACCTGAAAAGATCTGGCAAACATTTCATTTCTGCCAGTCACAAATGCAGTGTAGTACAAAGGAAATGGAGGGGAAAAAGATCTGACACGTCCTCTGTCAGATCATAGTCCAGTGAGAATATTATCCATATGCTGACATCACATTGTTGCCGCTCTCAGCATCTAAATACAGGCATCTAAATTTGAAGAAATCTGCAATTTTCTAAGGGAAACAGATATCCTGGCCTCTGCTATCAGGCCCAAAGGCCCTTGTCATACATGGTCTCCTCTCCAGTTATTGTCACTCAGACCTCTGCACACAAACCTACAGAGAAGGCAGAATGGGTCAGAATTTATCCAGAGGAAAATTCTACATTTACATATGTTTATAATGAAGAAAATATTTAAATCATTATTTTTCTGAAAACTAGCATACGCAAATACAGTTTTAAAAAGGTAAAAGGTAATATACGAATTGTAAGTAAAGGTAATTTCCACTATGAATAGTCTAATTGAGTGAGGTCAACTGTATTTACCAAATATAAAAATTATAATAAAAGGAAGCAAATCCATCTCTCTCTATCAGCATTTTTGTCAAAAGGAATTGGTTTTGACTAGCAGGATGCCTCAACGGAATACTCAATGTCAAAATATGAAAAAAAATATCTTAAAAAAAAACCACTTCTCACCCAGCCTACCTCCAGCACTACACCTGTGACAGAAAATGTATTTCAGCTGTTTCTAGGTATGGCAGTCTTTTTTTTTCCATACTAGAAATAGCTTAAAAATAGAATATAACAGACTTTTATACAATCTACTACCTACAGGTTTCTCTTCAGTCCTTACTTAGCAATTTAAATATGGAAAAGTTTATCAGCTGCAACTTTAACTTCTGGGAAAGTCTGCACATCACTTTGGTAAGAATCTTACTTCACCTTAAATAAATAAAAATTCACAAAATCACAGAGTCACCAAATGGGTCTAGTTGTTAGAGAACCACAGTGGGTCATTTGGTCCAGGCTCCCTGCCCAGCAGGGTCATCCCAGAGCACAGGGCACAGGATTGCGTCCAGATGGTTCTAGAATATATCAAGTGGGGGAGACTCCACAACCTCCCCAGTCAACATGTTCCAGTGCTTGGTCACCTGAACAGTAAAGAAGTTCTTTTTAATCAGCAGATGGTGCATCAGCTTCTGCTTTCTGTCTGTTGTGCTATTGCTTGGCACTACTGAGAAGAGCCTGGCTCCATCTTCTTGACACCCTCCCTTCCTAAGTGGTCTTTTAAAAATAATTATTTTAATAGTAATAATCATATTTATCTTGCACATATAAGTAAATGCACCATCAAACTGAATGAGAAAGTGACATGCACTATTATATTTTGAAATGTCTACAAGGAGAGGGAATTAAAATCTTAGTGTGAAAATGGGATCTCTTAGTGCCTAGTGCCTAAGTTCTGTTTGTGGTTTAATATTTGTAAGGTAGACTTGACTCTACTGGTTCCTTCTATTCCATTTTTCAAATGTTCAATATTGCTTAAAAATAATAATAATTTAAAAAGCAATTTATATAAGAATAATAGCCAGATACAATGGAGATTAGTCCATTTATTCCCTTTAGTCTGAGAAAACCAAACCTACAAAAAGTAACATCACTTTTTAGTGATCATGAGAAAAAATGATTTTTTTAGTAGAAAATTTATTAGTGGAAGCAAGAATAGAGTAAAAGTTCTTGTTCTATGCAGGCAACTACAACACTCTTGGTTTCATCTGTCTTTTTTAAAAAGAATCCACTTCAAATTTTTAAGATATTTAAAAGTTTGGGAAAGGAGTTTCAGATATCTGGAAATGTTTAGAGTTCTTTGACTTATGCTGAATGGTGCCAGTCTAAACATTCAGATTTGCAGATAGATGAATTCTCCTTCTCTGCAGTAAGTTGTAAAGTATATTTATTATGAATTCTTACTCTTATGAATTCTGTTTTATCTCAAACATTTCTGAGTAATTTATAAATTTCTCTTTAAATACTTACTTTTATATATGGACTAATTGGAAGCTCACTGCTGTGACAGAGAAATTATGGTAATCAGTATTTTAGCCTTGGTAAGAGAATTTTTCCCTTTGGATCACACTAAAAAATTAATGGTCAAAGTCCCACAGGTAATCTCTTCAGCACAGACAAGAGTTAAAGCTCTCCATAGATCAGTATATTTTATATATCTATCTATCTATCTATCTATCTATCTATCTATATATATATATATATGTCATTGTTATGAAATTATTATATGGCATGTTACACTCATCTGCTACTCATGACATCTCTAGAGGGCATGAGGTAAACAGCAATGCTTAATAGAAAGTGTAAGTTTTCTCAAATGTGGATGCCTATATGAAGTACTGTTATGACTATCAAATTAAAAACAACAATAAAAAAAGCAAAACACCAACAAATGCTCACATCCTATTTTAAGGTCAAACAGGTAATAAATCAGTTATTCTGCTGTTAATCTTTACAAGTGTTTCGTTGCAATGTCAGATCCATGTATTCAAATATATTCATCTCCCTCTGGTTGTTGCTGTCATTTGCATAACTCCCAGAGAGAAAAGGAGTATGTGTGGCATGTGCTAAGACAAATTAGTGTCCAACTATCTGAAGTGAGCATCAAGTGACAAGGGACGGCAGAGAAGTGTGATTTTTACATTTGGTCTTGTTTTTTACTGCAATTATTAAAAGAAAATGAAAATTATTGATTTCAAAAGGAAAACCATAAAAAAAATAACAATAAAATGAGATGAGGCATAGCTATTTTCATTCTCATGTGCTAAATTCCTCATATTTCTTACTGGGGAGATAAATATGAATATATTGTCCATCCTGATGTAAGAAAATTAAGGAAATGTTCAAAGGAAAGGCAGCTAAGTATTTTCAAAACAAAGATACTATATATCCAGTTTAGTATTTAAAGACAGAGCAATAAAGTATTAGGGCATACTTCCTTTTGTAGTAGCTTGTGTTTGCACTGTTCCAGCATGGACCGGTATTCTAATGGATCTATTTCCAGTTGATGAAGTCACTTTCAGTCTCCATAAATACAATTCACAGCTGACACATAATACAAGGGAAGAGATAAGATCATTATATTAACATTCCTCTAACGTATTTGAAGATCCATCCAGTGACTCAGAAGATTTAGAAAATGCTACAGGAATGGCTTATACCCAGCTAGTAACAGTGCCTACTATTTTTCATCCTGACTGAATAGCAGCAGCAGCTTGATTTTTCACCTTCATTATATTCCTTTTTTTTTTTTTTTTTGGAGGGAGCTTTCTGCATTTCTTTTATAATCTTAGGAGATTGTTTAAAAGGTACTAGAAATGTTGTAATTCTTGTGGTTTTGGATTGTATGTCAGACTTAGTAGAATACTTTTGAGAGTCACAATTGCATCTTTATATTTCGCCAACACTGTTCTCAATGTCCTCTCCTTCAAAATACTACAAAATATAAGAGATCTATTCTATTCTCAGGGATTACTTTACTAATTTAAAGAAGTTATATATTTTTTTTAATGTCTGTTTCCAGTTTTCCCCTGATTTTCCCTTCCAGTATGGATCTTCAGACTGTCTTGGCACTGTGAAGTCTTCAATTAACCAGATAAACAATAGTCTTATGAAAAACATTTATAATTATATTCATTTCTCCTTTTCAATTTAAACCATAACCTGAAAGATTAAATAAATAGAAACCATTTATAATTTGCAATTAATTTTTCCCCCAGTTTCTCTTCATCTAGAGAACTGTCAAAATATTTGCTCATGACATAATGAGTCAGACTTTTTCTGCCTTTTCCATATTTTCCATGTTTTCTGCTGTACATGGAGGCAAAATTTTTCTAGATATCAGGTTTTCTTCATTTTCAGAGGAAAAGCCCATAAACTTCTATTTTCAAAACATGCTTTTGAATGGACATAAACCTATATTATACCTCTCACTTCAAAGAATTTCTTGCGCTTAAAAAGTCAAAATCATAAACTACCAGACGATAAAAAATCACACATATCAGAGCAAAAAGTACAGAGCAAATTTAAGTGTAGCCTGCATCAGCTTGAATTACTTTGAAGAAGAGTGTGATTCAAACACAAAAAGTATTACTGTGTAAAAAACCCAAAAAAAGCCCCTCACCTTCTTATTTAAACTTCTTAAAGTAGAAGTTGTAAACTATGTAAGAAACTGGTTAAGTGAGGATATGAGTAGATGTGAAGGGGCAGAGTAGATTGGAAAGTTTGATTGTCCAGCTCTCTGCATTCCTTCACAGTTCTGGTGGAAATTTCTCAATATTTTGTATGAAACAGCTTAAAGAAAGCAAGTTTACCCTGCACAAATATACATGGTTGTCGCCACCTGCTGCAGGCTGGTGCCATGACAAGCTGGGGACTCCTCCGGGCTCTGGCGCTTCGGACAGTCACCTGTGGCCAACGTGGGAAAAAGGAACGAGACGGGTTCTTGTCCAGAAGATCCGAGAGTCCGTTTATTAACAAGAACAAAAATTATACACCGAAGCCCAGCAGAAACATAAACTTGCAGCAACGCTCGGATACAACGCAGGGACAAGAACACTAACAAGACTGGGATGGCAGGTTTTATAGGGTACATCCAGGGCGGAGTTTAGGGTCAGGGTCCAATTACAAGAGGAGCAGGGACTGCAAAAGGGTGGGGTAAGGAAAGGGAACTTAGGGGTTCAAACTGACAGGACTGCACCCCACATCTCCGCCTCTTGGGGCGGAGGCAGTCTGCCACACATGGTGTTTTCTTCCCTTTTCCTTCCTGTGATGAGGTCATACAGTTAAGAGCAAGTTATATCCAAATTATAATTGAGTTTATCCAATTATAAAAAGGTCTCCTTTGACCTTGTTGGGATCCATACAACACAAAATCATTTGATAGGATCCATTTGACTTCTGTCTTGATACCTGAGGCCAAAACAGATTTGTGCAATCCAGTGGGGGAAGTACTTTGTGTTTCTCATCTCAGTGATTAACCCTAGCTCCTGCTCACTGAATATTTCAGCTTCACTGACCATTATAGATTTTGTGAGCATGGTAAAAAGCAAGAACAGAAATATTTGCCATTGTCTTCAGTAAATTTCACAGGGATTCTACCTGTGCAAAGCATACTGGATTTATCTGTGACTATGATAACCATTGATTAACCAAATCACCATTAGCTTATTCTGGCAAATTTTCATTCACAAATGTTATCATTATTATCAGTTAGGTTTCTGCAAAAGTTCATCAAAAGAGTGATTATAACCCTCAAGAACTCTCTTGAAATACTTTTGAAATTATTTCATCATACTGCATTAAATGTGTACTTCCAGAAGTAATTTTTAAATTGTTATATTTAATTTTATCTGAAAATCTTAAACCTTGCAAACACAATCACTTCCACACTTTATAAGGTGGATAATTTCCTACCAACAGATAACACAAGGGGACTCTATTAGAATACACTTAGTGATATTATTTTTGCCATCTTAGCTCTACAGCTTCTCCTATCTTCATTATCATCAGGAACACAAAACTCAGAGTCCACTGCAGAATAAAAAATGACAAAATATTCTTCATAGAAAATCCTTTTTAGTTTGATAGCAAAGAAAACTATGGGGAGAGGTAAAATGGTAAAAAATGTGCATTCAAAAAAAAATAAATATGGATCTATGCTTGTGCACAGGCATTCAGTCTTGACATTACATTATATATTATTCTTGGCATTCACTTTATATTAACATATATTATTTCTGAAATATTTGAGAAATAATTTAAAGCAATTTGAAGTGAGAAACACTGTATTTCATAAGCTAATATAATTGGCAATTATTTAGGGAAATTAAAATCTGTATTTTATAGCTCAGATCTCAGCAGCAACAAAGTAATAAGAAGAAAGCAAAGCAACTGTCAAAGGAAAAAGAAAAGTTAAGTAATGGAAAAAAATGTAAGATTCATGAAGAAAACAAAAGGAGTCAATGCAACATCTTGTTGATTTTCTGCCTCCTAAGTGCGAGGGTCAGGCCCGGCTGGCAGCCACGGCAGAAAGCTCTAAGTGCAGGCTGGGATCTCTGAGAGTCCCCAGGCCACCCAGGAATGCTATCAACTAAGGATCGCTCACAAGAAAGGAGGAGACTCTCGAGGGGGGCAACAAGGATCTTTTAATCTCCAGGAGCCTGCCCTCAAGAGCCCAGAATGGCTCTGTGCACAGGCTTATAACCAGAACCCACAACCAATCGCAGTACAATTACAAATAACAGACAACAAGGAACATCCAATAAGATCACAACATGGGGGGAGCCTGAGCCCGAGAACCAATCACCCTCGGCCCTTGGTGGAATTCTCTAGATCTTCAGGAGTGGCCAAGGATGACAGGCAGAGGCCTCGGGGAGGAGAGAGGAGATTGACAAGGGGAGGAGAAGGTGGATTGGTAGGTGTGAGGGGAGGATGTTAGAAAAAAGGGTCGCCTTCCTCNCAGGGAGAGATGGGGCAAACCAAATCAGAACAGGTAAGAGACAAACCCCAACAACATCTTACATGAAGGTAAAAGTCAAAAAGAAAAAAACATATTTATGTGTCAATTTTGTCAAAACAGGTATTCAGTCTGGATTGATGGGCCAAGGCCAGCTGTACGAGGTTCACCAAAGCCTAGTGCTTCAGCCTCAGCAACCCCTGCAGTGCTGCAGGCTAGGGGAACAGTGGCTGGAAAGCTGCCCAGCAGAAAAGGGGGATGCTGGCCAACAGCTGCAGAACATGAGCCAGGATGTGGCCAAAAAGGCCAATGGCATCAGGGCCTGTGTCAGCAACAGTGTGGCAGCAGGACCAGGGCAGGGATTGTCCCCCGGTACCCAACACTGGTGAGGCCACACCTCAAATCCTGTGTCCAGTTCTGGGCCCCTCCCTGCAAGAAGGATATTTAGGGGCTGGAGACAGTCCAGACAAGGGCAAAGAAGCTGGGGAAGGATCCAGAGGGTAAGTCACAGCAGGAGCAGCCAAGGAGGCTGGGGCTGCTTACCCTGGAGAAAAGGATGCTTGAGGAAACATAATCACTCTCTAAAACTGCCTGAAAAGAAGTTGTAGAAAGGTGGGTACCAGCTTTCTCTGCTGGGTAACTAGAGACAGAATGATAGAACAGAGCCTTAGCAGAGCCAGGGAAGGTTCAGGTTGTACCATAGGAAGAATTTCTTCATGCAAATATTGTTGGACATTGGAATGGGCTGCCTAGGGAGGTGATGGAGTTGCCATGCTTGGAGGTGTTCAAGAAACAAGTGGACATGGTATTTAGTCCTCTGGTCTAGTTGACATAGTATTGATTAGTAAGATTGGACTCAATGATCACAATAATCATTTTTAACTTAAATGATTCTATGATTATGTGGAATAAAAAGAACCATGGATCTTAGATATGTATTGCAGAACTACTTCATTGAAAATACTCTTACTGTTAAAAATAAATCTGTTTGACATCAACAGGTGGTTCACTTTCCAAGTGACTCAAATATTACTTGGGCCCTGAGCTCAGTGGAGAAACAAGTTTTAGTCCAATGAATTGTAATGCATTACTTATTGTAATAATTGATCTAAGACATTGCTTCTAGACAATAAATAATTCAGATTATTTTGATTTGCATAGTAACATAAAGTCTACAGTTATGAAGAACTTATTGTTGCCATCATTTCAGATGTTTAAACAGAATATAAACTCTTTCAAAAGTTTGGTTCTGTTACCTACTTTTTGTGACTATATAATTTCTGAACTGCTAAATTCTTCCAGAAAAAGAAAATGCCTAACTTAAAAATTACAGCACTGTGTGTGGTGGTACAATACCCCATGTAGTGCTGTGTTGAATGATATCACACCACAAAAATTATTATTCAGTATAATGCATTATTTATCTTTTGGGCTTGCAGATGTTGAAGTGTATCATACATCAATAACTACTTTGTTGGCTATCACTAAAGGTTATTTGAAGGGGAACATTTTACTTTTTTACTCAAGTAAATTCAGAAGAAACAGAAAAATAAACATTTTTCTTACAAACAAATCAGCAAACTACTCCAAAGAAGCCTCTTAAAGCAAGATAAAAATAATCAGATAAATAAAAATATGTATAGAAAATACTATGTTTAAGAAAGTTCTCATATGACCTTATTTTCAGTTCAGTTGCTTCATCTCAGTAAAGATGTACCAGAGATTAATGAGATTCATGCAAAGGCGACAAAAACGATTAATGATAAGGTAAGATTTACATATGAGAGGTTACAGTGACAAAGTAATAGGAAAAAAGAACACTGTGGGAAGTTGAGTAACTTATGAAGGACAAGTGGAAATGGATAACTTTTACTTTTTAATTTAGTTTTTGTCCTGGGTTTAAAAACTTAGTGGGGAAATTAAGACCATTCAAGCTATCCCTTTCTCTATAACAGAGAAATAAATGCTAAGGAAGACTGAAGTTGGAGTCACAATTTTCTAAAGAGGCTTGTAATAAACACAACAATAATAATAAATAGTCCACAAAAAGAGAATGGTTTAACCAACAAAGGCAGGGTATCACGGGCCCACCCCGCCCAGGGTAAAACCAAAATTGGGGCTGCCCCCATGCTGTCTGCCCCGTGCTGCTCATGAGAGCAAAGGACAGCACGCCAGAGAGGTTCTTTTTGCGGCTCAGCCTTTTCCTCCCAGCCCAAGAAGAATGCAAAACCAGGGACAAAACCTGGAGAGCAGGTTTGGGCCAGGAACTATTCTGCGGGGGGTGTGGTGCTGGACACGCTCTCTGTCCGGAGCAGCCCCGGTTCAGCTCTGCCGCGCAGGGCTCCGGGACCCGAGGGCAGCGGCGGGGCGCGGTGCTGGGTGTCTGTCCCAGGGGAAGGAGACGCAAGCCAGCAGGCAACGTGTGGCTGTGTCAGGAGCGGGCTTTGGCCACACCTGGCTCGGCTGGTCCGGGAATTACTCTCGCCCTCCACTTTCAGCAGGAACCTCCGGCATAGGAACTTTTCAAGGTTTGGGCTCCGTGGGAAAAATGATAAACAGGGAACCTGCGGTGAAGGTGATGCAGTCCAGGCAGCCCCTTCCCCTCCCCAGCACTGGGTCAGAGAAGATTAGCCATCTTTCTGCTTTCCCTGCTCCTTATAGTCCACTAACAAAGACCTAGAGAAGTGTAAAATACACAATTTTGGTCACCCCCATATAATGCTAAACTTTGCCTCCCTGCCCTGTAACTAGGACAGTTTTACAACCAGAAAAAAAACCCATAAAAACAAACAAACAAAAAAAGCCACCAGAAAATCTAAAGCAATACAAAGCCCTTTTCTTTTGGCTTTCCACACAGAGACTTTCTGGCATATGGAAATGTATTTACATTATGTTGCTATTTAGAGATTGTGAAAGACCCTTACCAAACATCCCCAATGTTTTTCTGCTTATATTCTTTACTGTGTAAGAAAGCTAGTCTTCAAACTATTATTCCTTCAATTTATTCAATCTATACATCTAAAAAAGTCTAAAGGAAATGGTGAGATTATCCCTTATTCTTTTGAAAGACTTCTTTTTTCTTTTTTTTTTTTTAACTTCCACAAGGGGTTTTTTTTGACTCTTTTAAACACTGTTTGAAAACCTAAGCTGTATGATGAGATAAATGACTATGAATGTTTAAAATTCAAACAGTGGCCTATGAGTGACACTGCAATATAGGTTTTGTATTCTAATAAGAGGTTAACAGCTCAGATTACCTCTTGTAATTCACATAAGTATTCCTGACACTGAAATTCATGCTCCAAAAAGGGGATAAAAAATACCCAAAAGAGAGAAAAGGGAATAAATATACTGTCACTCTAAGTAATATATTTGGACAGTGCATTTCGCATTAAAAAAAAAGTATATTTTTTCTGTATAAACTGAAGGAGAGCTGAGAAAGGATTTAATCATTGGAACTACAAAAAACAGATGTCAATTTTGAATAAAATATGGGGTTTATAAGTTTTATGTTTTCCTATTTTATGATATAATTGTGATTCTAGAAGACTTTTCCTTATCTGCTTCTAGCATTAGCTAGCCTGCTATTCATTGCTTTGCCATAGCAAGAGGGATGAGCCTAAATCAGTCTCTATGTTTCCCTGCTATAAGAGTAAACAAGATGTTTTCTTCACATAGCTGAGAAACACTGACCACTAGCCAGATCTAAAAACAAGGCTGGAGTAAATGTAGCAATTCACTAATTCACTAAGGTAGCTCCTTTGTTATAAGTGTGTTTAACTAACCTGTATATTTAATGATGTGTTACAGTTTGTTTCCAGATGTTTGCAGATCAGGCTGTAATGTAGTGCATTAAAGCTCGTTGGTTTATTCAAAGTCAGGCATAATAATGATGCACAAAACTTAAATAGTAGGATTTTTACATGATAGTAAGTGAAAGGATGTCTTTTTTCCCCTCTGGTTTTAATGCAAATACCAATATTTTTTATAGTACTTTAATGGGTGCAATAATACATAAATATCCAATTGTGTTATTAGAACACACCAATTTTAAATATTGCAGAAGGATCATCAACAAGGTTGTTTGTTAAGATGTAAAACTTTAAACTCAATTGCACATAGAAATGGGGTTCACCTGTAAATTTTTTTAAAAATGGTGAAAACCAGACCTCTGGTTTATAAGGTTTAATTGTCTGTTTATTTGGTTTTATTTTTAACTATCTCACATAATTCTAGCTAAAGTTAGTTGATTGGTTATGTTTTTTGGCAACAAGCAACAGATTAAAGATACCAAATCCCAGATCAAAAAGAGCTACCTGGATGAAGTTAACTAGTTTTGCTTGTTAGCTATGGAAAAATATAGACAACTAGATTACAGCAGACATACAACATTCAATATCAGATGACATGTATCTTATCTGATGTGCTTTACTTCAGTTACTAATACATTTTTCTCTAGGATGCCTGCACAGAACTGCATAATAAAAATAGACAATCATGTCTACTCAGGAGTGTATCTAAAACAGGTGACACGAATAATCTCAGCAGAGACAACAGAAGAAAACCAGCTGCCATGGTTCAACACCAGCTGGCAACTAAGCCCCACAGCCACTTGCTCACTCCCTGTCAGCAGGAGGGGGGAGAGAATCACAAGGGTAAAAGTGAGCACACGTGGGTTGAGACAAAGATGGTTTAATAGGTAAAGGAAAAGCTGTGCACACAAGCAAAGCAAAACACAGAATTCATTCAGTGGCAGGAAGGTGTTCAGCCATTCCCAGGCAAACAGGGCTCCATCACATGTCATGGTGATTTGAGCAGACAAACACCACCACTACAAATGAGCCTTGTCCTTCCACCTTCTTCTTTTCCCAGCTCTATATGCTGAACATGATGCCAAATGATATGGAATATTCCTTGGGTCAGTTGGGATCGGCTGTCCCAGCTGTGTCCCATCCCAGTTTCTTGTTCACCCCCAGCCAGCTTGCTGGTGAGGTGGGGGGAGGAGCAGAAAAGCCATTGATGTTGAATGAATACATCCCTGTGTCATCAACCCTGTTTTCAGCACAGGCCTAACACATACTGGGTACTGTGAAGAAAATCAACTCTGCTGCAGGCAAAACCAACACATCAGCAGAGATATATTTAATTCTCTCCTTAATTTTTAAATTAAAAAACTATTAGTGATGGATCGCTACTCCATTCATAGTTAATGAAGAGATGGATGCCTTCAAAAGATGATTTGTGAGAACGAAGTGCGACCATGTGCATATGTGATGGAAAACTTTTTTGTATCATTTGCCTTTAATAAAGTCACAAGTAGAGAACCAAATTTTTTCTCTATATTCTTTATGCTTAATCTTTACAGAAAGACGAATTCAGAGATAGAAGGCAATTTTTTTTCAGGCTTCTGAAAGGTTGCCCATAGTTTTCCAAAACATTTTGTACATATTAAAAGACTACATTTTAATCTGGAAAATGTAAAACCTTTGTAAGATTTTATGATTTTACAAATGAAGTAGTTATATATTGTCTTTGTTTCTTACAGATAATGATTACAAAAACCTTGCTTATAGCTTAGAAGGCTAAGGTAGGAAATACCTCCAGAAATCAGATGTGCTTCATTCTTTTTACATATTTCTTCTTTATTATTTTTCATTCATTCACAGTAAAATGTCCTTTGACACAGTATAGCATCTGCAATATGTGAGTTTGAGCAGGAAGTAAATACTGTCTTTTCATAGGCATAAATGTTAAAAAAGAAGTGTCCACCCCAGTTTCTTTTCAATAGTGACTACTTCTTGTCAATGCACATTTTAATAATCCTAATTATGCATTCCAAGAAAAAAAAATAGGAGAAAAAAACAAGCAAGCAGAATTTATCATAAGAAATATAATATGGATTCAAATTTTCACATTAGGAATGTTCATATCAACAACAATTTTAACTGCAGTGTTCTCATTTACATCCAAGACTACAGCCAGGAAAACAGGTGATTGAAAATAATGAACTATCAAGTTGTGCATGTCTCTAGGCAAGTGAAGAGATTCAGCCACTGTGTTCTTTATAGTTTCAAAAGGGTAGATCACAAGATAAATATATTTTTCATATGACAGTCCCATAATGGACCCAATTTCCTTGTGGATGATCAACCAGTTTCTAGAAATCTCAAAAAAGCAGGCTACTACTTCAAGAAAAAAGGCATTCAGGTTTGTTTGTAAAACCTATGCTTTTTCTGAGATTTGTTTTCTTAGGTCTGTTTGTTACAAGCTTTTTTTTTTTTACGAATTGCTAACATAACGTGTAGTATCTTCTTAAAATCTTCTTTTGCAGAGCTTCAAAAAGCATGCTCACAAGTAATGGATATTCATTTCAAAATAGGCTTTCCTACAGTTGTTTCAGAAGTCAGAAATTTTTTTCTTCTTAGAGTTTTATTTAATAATTAAATTCAATTTTTTGGCGTATTTTTTGCTTTCACTATAATTTCTCAACAGGAGCAAAGACAGTATTCATGACATGCAGATTTCTAACAACACCAGCCATGAAACTAACAAAATGCACATATTTATAAAATCAACCCTCTTGTAAAGTATTTTATACGTGTGAAAGTTCTACTTCTCATTAAATTTCTTTCACTGCTTTAAAGCACCTGCATTTTATGGGGTCTTCTCTATGAAATACAAAACAGAGCTTTACAATACTTGGAGTTAAAATTGCATCCATAATTCAAATAAATGTTGCAGTGTGAAGATATAATATCTAGTATCTTTTCCAGCAAACATGGTATCTTATGGGATAACTCTGATGTAGTTTACATTATTCAGAAAAATTTAAAAGTTTAAATTATTTCAGAAAAATTCACCAGTGTCACCTGAGTAAAGTTCAAACTGATTCACCAGAGAATGTTTGATTAAGAAAGGAAAAACATGAAAAGCAAAAAGAATATAGTCAAAAGTACAAATAAGAAATAAGGGGTCTAATCTAAAACATTTTTCTAACATATAGTGCTATCTGAAAAAGCACCAAAATTATTTTAGTGTTATTTTTGTAGTGTGTTACTGGCTTATGTTGCTCTGTTTACTTCTGCACTGGCTGCCTTTAGGCTTAAATTTACTGTAAATCCAAGTTGCTGAAGTAGGCATTGACTGTATCTCTGAAAAGCTACCTTCAGGGATCTGTGCACACCCTCAGTGCTTACAAGATTGATTTGTAGCTTCAAGCATAAGACACTTAAGGGGATCTGAAACCAGGATGGCCACACAGGTGACATGTTATAGCCTGCGTAGGGTGAGATAAGAAGCTGGATGCTTTGTTAGTGCCCCCTGATGGCCGGCTCATGCAACCCTTTCAGATACTGCATGACTCAATAAAATATATATTTGGGAAGACAATAATATATATTTTTAAAAATAATAAAACAAAACAAAAGGAGATGTAACATACTAAGTGTAAAAAGTAGTTGATGATGAAAACTTGGAAAAATGTAAGATATATGAAATTCTTAATTTTTATATCTGACAGAGTTGTAAATCTATTTATCAGAGGCAAACTGAAACAGAAAAAAAACCCCTGTAATAACAATTTGGATCAACCTTTTTATTAAATCTAAATTTTTAAAGAAAATTCTTCCAGTATCAATATGAAAACGGCTTTGTTATAACAGCAAAGAAACCAGTGGGCCAATTAATCACATGGGGAGATGGAACAGGAAGGATATTTCAACTTCCCTTAAACTGAGAGGTGTTTACCCTACAGCAGGAGGTGTTTACTCAAGCTATGGAAAAAATCTGAATAGGTCATCTACGTTTGCAAAATTAGTAACAGTTCTCATTGTCTAGCTGTCTTCTATCCATCCAGGTGTTTTGTTAGAAGTAAGTAGGTTGTCAATAATGTTTGAAATACCACCACTTCATACGTACAATTAAAGAAAGGACTGTTGCATTTTGATGGTTTGAATATTCTGTGCAAAGAGGACAGACTTTGAATATATTGTGACTTTACCTCAGAGTATGCTCTAGATTGAGAGAACTCATGTTTACATTTTCTCAAAATATAGCACATAAAGGAAAACTATTATTTACAATATTGTCTCTTTAGTGATTTATGCATTTCTAGCCTGAATAACATGTTCTCTAAGGGCCCAATTCAGCAAATAATTACTACAGTTGATGAATTTTACTTTCATGTTTCATCCCTTTGAAGTCAAATGCATCAGGAAGATGAATGTAAGTAATAGTTATATAGGCATTTGGAGAATCAGATCTGGAATTTGAATATAATAGAGTTTGTTGGGATGATCAATCTAGGAAACATTTATTTCCACTAGAAAACACTTATTTAAATAATCTAAATTGTTTAGGACTGGGGGAAATTATAAAATGACAAAATGCTGGAAAAACTTTCTTGAACTGTTGGAAAAATTTCTGTGTGTTTAATACTCTGGTATATGAGGAACAAGTCCTTAAGCTTTTTTGGACATAGAGTTAAGCACATTATCTGGGAAAAAAAAAACCAAAGCAATTATCCAGAGGCTGATATTCCTTTCAAATTGATAGATGAGGAAACAATCTTGACTTTTTCACTTCTTGATAGCATTTGATAATTTCTGATTTAAGACATAAACTAAACTAGTAGGATATAATGAAATTTTGTGGTATGGTACATTGTCTTCTCTTCACACTACTTCATTAGTTGTCTAGAAAATTCAGAGGCATATTCTTCTCTAATATATCTTCTTTGAGACAACATAAACATGGATGTTTCCTTAGTATTTTGTTCATGGCAAATATATAAGATCTTTTATTGAAAATTCCCATTTAAAGTATTAACTCCCATTTCCAGTATTAAATGAATTATGCATTAATGGAAGCTAAACTTTTTTTAAAGACAATAAATACATTGCATATGTTTCATGATTTATTTAAAATAAGATTTATGTAGAAAACTACTCAAAACCCTGTAATTTTCCCTGGAATAGCATTATATATATATATTCATATTTATATATACACACCCCCTCCCCTATATATATATATAAATATATGCATATATAAACCTATACACTCCTAATAAGGAATATTTGTGGCAGAACGTGACTGCTATTTAAATGTAAACCTCTTGCTTATATAATCCACACATTGTATTTTATTCTAATAGAAGAAATTACTACTTTCTGCACTATTCTACTTCCATCAATTTGTTCTCCCCAATAATTACCTTTTAGGAAGTGCATACCTCACAATTCCTAGTAAATGTAACTTATTTCCAAAAACTCTGTGGGAAGCCCTTTTCAGTGCTATAACAAGCAATCAGATAGTAAAAGACCTTTGAAGTAAACTCCCAATGACCTGATAAATGCAGTTGGTAAAATGACCTTAGAGCTGGAAAGACCATATGTTTGTCTCTGCAGAACTTGGCATCATTTGATGGAAAAGTATATCACACTTACTTGGTCATAGTCTCTTCAGTATCTTTGCACTAATCACCAATACACCAGAATAGACCATAGTTTTGTATTTTTGTCACCAAAATCTGATCATCTTTCATCTTCTGTAGTTGTAACATATAAAGTTAGGGTGCTGAGTGTACTGTGTCATGCTGAGAACTGCATTTTTATTAACATCATCTCTTACTGACAGCTCTGTTTTAAGGCTCAGCAAATCATCAGACAGGATCTTGTGCTTACTATACTTATTCCTTAAGGAAGGTCTCTCCCTAACAGCTGCTCCTTCTCTGCAGGCCTAAGCAGGTGTTTCTAATGACACAATCATTAGGAAGCTCAAAAGAAAAGCTAAACATACATTTATTGCTGCCAAGGTTTTAATGTTTATTATCTGTTGACTTGTTTATCTTGGCATCAGAATTTAAATGTGGACTTCTTGGTGCTGGGAGTACTTGAACAAGTTTAGGTTAAATATAAGGAAAAATCTTTTCACAGAAATTGTTGTCAAGCATTGGAACAGGCTTTTCAGAGAAGTGGTAGAGTCTTCATCTCTGGAAGTGTTCAAAAAACCTTTGGATGTAGTGCTTGAGTTCATGGTGGTGGCACAATGTTGGCATTTGAGCATGGTGTTTTTTCCCACACAAATCTTTCTGTGTCTTCTATGTAAGGACAATTGGCATATTTGTATTTCACAAATACAAAGAAATAAGTGGATATGATAACTACTTGTAAGTGCAATCATAAAGTTTAATCTTTCTTCTTCATGTGTTCTGTCTCAGTGTAGGTTATGCTACCATATATATATATATATATAGAGAGAGAGAGAGAGAGAGAGCACATTAATGCAGAAAAGTTGCATTTCAACATTATGTTAAATAAATACATATATATGTGCCAGAAAAATAGCAATTATATACTGAGTTCTTCAAAGTTTTCAATTCTAAACTAAACAAGCTTGGACTTAATGGTGCACAACTGCAAGAGAATTTTCATTATCATATATTGTTGTGTCTTTTAAAGTGAGATACAAAATCTTTCCAGGGAAAGAAAGAGCTTATTAAGCAATAGCAAGGAAACTGGAAAAATTAAAAACAAAGGGATAGCGTTTCTTCTTTAGATACAATCTTTATAAGTAACAAAAGATTAATTACTTCAATATAATTTTTTTGAACCAGTCGAAATGCATTTTTTTACCGATCTGCCTGCTTCATGTCCCCTACAGGAAACACCTTCTGCTTAACTTTATAATTTATGCCCAAATATCACTTTGATTTTTTCTCCTTAATAACTTAATGCAGGATCATTCCTGCTTGCTGTTGAACAGTTTGACCCAAGTCCAAACAAGCACTAAAGCTTAAATTCAAGCCTCCAAAACATAAGACTGAAATGAATAGAAAATTATGTGATTAAGTGCTTTGTTGGATGAAGGCCAGAGTATTCAGTGCCTTGAAGACTCTTGGAGGAATGAATAATCCAGTGCAAGAAATACTCCTTTTTTAAGAGTATGAATGAAGATCAATCGTACGAAAACCAGAATTTTGAATTAAATGCATCTTAACTTCAGTGTTGTGGAAGTCAATGTAGCAGTGTTAAGGAGACTATGATTTTAGTGCAGTATTAACTGTACGCACTTTGAAATTGGATTATATAAATTTTACAATTTTATATTCTTCCTTCTCTAACTAAAAAAAAAAAATCTAAGAGAACCACATTTGGAGTTATATTGAGTCTGACTGAGCTGGAATTCATTTTCTCACAACAGCCTTCACAGTGCTGTGCAGTGCATTGGTAGCTGGGAAGGTGTTGCTAACACAGCAGTGTTTTGGGTTCTGCTGGGCAGGGCTGGCACTTCAGCAGCACTGACTCTCAACATTTCCCCCCCTGTTACAGGGCTGGGAATGGGCAAGGTCCTGGGAGGGGACACAACCAGGCCAGCTGACCCAAACTGGCCAAGGGGATATTCCATACCATGTGACACAGATAGGATATAAAGCTAAGGGAAGGAGGTGGAAATGGGGGGGAGGGAAGTGGGCATTGGTTATTTGCAGTGTTTGCCCTCTGGACCAACCACTACATCTGCTGAAGCCCTGCTTCTTGGGAAGTGGCTGAACATCGCTTGATGATGGAAGTAGAAACTAAATTTCTTTTTCTCTTTGCTGATGCATGCACAAACTTTTTCTTTTGTTTCAGTAAACAACCTATAGGTTGTTTTCCCTTTTATGTTCTTTCCCCAGTTCAGTTTGGGAGGGGAGTGGTAGAGTGATTTGGTGGGCACCTGGTGTCAAGCAAAGGTCTATCCAGTACAGAAGTCACTGATTCAAAACAATTAATTCGAGCTTGTTCATGTAATAGTCTAAACAGTCACCTTGGCTTCTCTTGTATAAAAATTAGATTTATATGGTCTAGATTGGAGAATGACTAAATTGTGTTCAGAACAGGTTGGAAGATTGGCCACACAATATAGTGATTAAAATGTCACGCTCTATCTCAACAAGTACTCTAGGAGTCTATAAAGGGACCTGCACATTTTTTAATGATCTCAAGGAGGTGATGAAGGGCTTGATTATCAAGCTTGCAGATTACTCCAAGCAGAGTAATGAGACAATGCGATTGGGATAATGACTGCTGTCCAGATGGACCTCAACAGGCTGGAGGAATGGGCTGCCAGGGACCTCATGAAATCAAATCAGGATAAATGCCTGTAGGGATTAATCTGTGAAGTCCACAAGAAGACCAGGTAAAAATTATGCAAGAGTTAGTATGTACATACATTAAGAAAAAAAAAAAAACCAAACCACACCTCCCAAACTCCAATTTCACTGCAAGACATAGAAAAATCTTAAGAAAAAACAAGAGTTCTGTCTAATAATCTAGATAAACTTATATAGAGGTGTGAGACAGGTGGAAATTTATGAGCAAAGGTTATAAATAATTGACTGAACTACCTTGTGGTGAGCAAAGCCCAGCTTTTATCAATGAAGTCTCATGATAAGAGATCTCATCTATCCCAATATTCTTAAAAGGATTATGGTAGCAAGAAGAACAAAGTGAGTTCTTTAACATTTCACCAGGATTAATTTTTCATTATAGAAAAGAACTGAGTGGTTGATAGAAAATGGAACAGACTCTACACATTATCTTAGAGTTGTAGGAAAAAGCAAAGATAGCATCTTATATATTTAATTTCCTATTTGTATTAGTATCTGGTTCTAAAATAAGCATAAATGTGTAATCAAAGCAGATTGAAAACCAACAGATAAAAAACTCAACAACCCAAGAAGAGACTTATGAGCCATGCAGCTAAATCCCAAGGCATTTTCTTATGGATTTGTTAACAAAAATATTTATTTAGCATTGTCATCCATATTGTATTAAGGTCAACAAAAATTAGACCACAGATGGCTGGTGAATTTCTAAGAATAGTGAGCAATATATATTCTGGCTTGAGGAAGCATTATTTATTTATTTTCCCAAATTATATTTCTAAAACCTGCTGACTTAGAAAGCAACACTGCTTATTCTTATTATGTGCATGGATACAGAAGCAACCTGTTGTTAATGGGAAACACGAACACTTTATGCATTTCTAGTTGCTAAGTTCTTCCTTTAATCTTCAAATTTCTCTTTCATAGGAATTTATATTGAAGAAAATTAATGAAAACTGAGGAACCAATCCAAGCTTCTTTTCTTTAGCTAAGCAGTGCAGATAAAAACCAGCTTATGCATTACCCTAAAAAATAGATTTTTATTTATGAGGTTTTTTTTAAGTTCTTTTTGAAAAAGTTTCTTCTTAAAAGATGTAAGTCTGGCAGATGAAAAAAGGGAATTTGCTTTTAACATTCTCTGATAAATTTCTGTTGATAAATATACTTTTATACCCAAAGTTAACAGCTCCTGATCAAAAATATGTTAATAAAAATGCAGTTCTTACACCTTTTTAAGGTAAGGTTCTTTGACCTAGAATTTAGCAGGTATACTATTAGTCCTTAAACACACCATATTTGCAAAGATACAGGTCATGTGCCTACTAGATTTTTATTTTATTGATGAAATTCAACCTATTCATGTAAGCTAAGCCATTATGTCACAGCTGTCTTTCTACTTATTCTATCACAAATAGACAATCCTATAACATTTTCAGTAGTGACTATAATTTTTTAATTTTTTTTTTCTGTGAAAATAATTATATGCCCAAATCATGGCTAGTTGACATGACTGGTGACATTCACCACTGTCAAAACCTTCAATCTGCAGTAAAAGTAACATCCAAGCTGATTCTTATAATTGCATACCATAGGGGAAAATATTTCACATATTGATGTGTTCAATGTTTTGAATAAGTACTCTCAAGACATTTAGAGCAATGCTTAGTTTCTGGCGTTTTTACCTCTTGCAGTTTAAATTATGTCACTGTAACATCAAACTCCTAAAGTATATAGTGATAACTGAGCACATACAAGACAAATATTACACATAATCCCTAAAATTACTCATGATTTTAAGACTGTCACTAAATTTACGCTTAGGGCTTCTGCTTTGAATGTATTTGATAATTTATAAAAATTCTGTCTGCATCAATTATCATGTGTAATCTCAGGATTAAATGAAGTGATTCACAAACCTGATGAAGTTGCTGAAAGATTTAACAATTATTTTTCCACTTCCATGTACACTCTCTGCTTACTCTCCATACCATTTTTCTAGTACCTGAGTGCAGGGACTGTGAGGATTTTTTTTTTTTTTATGGCTGCATTGGATAGTGCCTTCAGCAAACCAATTCAGATGACTGCTTACCTCCAGAATGAGATTCTCCTACTTCATATGCATATTATTGACATGCAATTTTATAATAATACAATCTGAAGCTTACCTGAACAATTTGTAGTTTCTAATGCTTGTTCATATCTTTTCCAGTAGCAGATTTCTGATGCTTGGTTATATCCAGATTTGGATCTGAACCTGTAGTTCAGATTCTCCCATTTCCGTGCTTGAGCCCTTGCAATGTATTACAAACATTTTGTTTGTTACTCATGACTTACGTAGGCTGGACGCTGCACTATCACTCTTTACTATCTCCTTAGTTACTGATCCTAAGTTCTTCATTACTATGAACATAGTCTTTGCTTTTTCTGCAGTAAATCTTGACTGTAAGCATTTTAAAGTATGCAGTATAAACTAAGTAGGACAATAATTAATTGAAACATAGAATAATAGAATAGTTTGTGTGGAAGGTATCTTTAAAGATCATCTACTTCAACTCCTTCTGCTGTGAGCAGGGATCTTCAACTAGATCAGGTTGCTCAGAGCCCCATCCAGCCTGATTGTGAATGCTTCCAGAGATGGGGCATGCACCACCTCTCTGGACAACCTGTTTCACCAACCTCATAGTAAAAATGTCTATCTAGTATAAATGTATTTTCTTTTAGTTTAAAAGCATTCCTCCTTTTCCTATCACAACAGTCTTACTAAGGAGTTTGTATCCAACTGTAGGAATGCACTTTTAGACCAGGCAAATATTTTCTTTATAGAGAAAATATGTTTATTTTTACCTTAAGATTTAAAAGGAAAACAGCCCTGGAAAGTTCTCCACACTCCGTGCTATGATTGGCTCCAAGCCAGTGCAGAGACATGGATAGGTCTCTGCTCCTGCCTGTCACAATGTATCTGTTCCTTATTGGGCAGTCTGCCAAGGGCACTGCCTCCACCATTAAGCATTTAAAGCCCTACACAAAGGCTTTCGGGGCTTTTTCGGGGGTGCTTTACATGGTGCTACATCTCCGCACCTGTTACGGCTTATTTTTATTTTTATTGTATGGTTTATTATTTTCACCTTTTATTAAATCCTTTTTCTGTTACACGGCACCCTCGAGGAAGTGATCTCGCTTGTTAAGCCATCTCTGGAGGGCGGGTCCCACAGAGAATTGATGTGATCTCCACGCGGCTTATTCCACTCTGGCCACGTGGAGAGCATTACATCATCCAACTTTCTTACAGGCCCTCTTTATGTATTGGTTCTAGTATGGACCTCTGAGGGGCACCTTTTGTCATTGATATCCATCAAGACTCCAAGCCATTGACCACTACCCTCTTGAATGTTATCACACAACCCAATCCTCATCCACTGAAAAGTCTACCCATCAAGTTTACCTCTGTCCAATTTAAAAAGATATGGTGGCTCATCATGAAGGCTTTGCAGAAGTTCAGACACAACTCATCTGTAGCTTTCCCTTTGTCCACTGATTTAGTCACTCCATCACAGAAGGTGAATAGATTGTTTAGGCAAAATTTGACCTTGGTGGGTCTATGCTGGCTGTCTTGAACCACCTCCCTGTCCTCCATAATGCCTTAGCATATCCTTCCATGACCTTCCTAGGCATAGAGGTGAGGCTGACAGGTCAGTAGTTAACCAGAGTCCTCCTTTAAACCTGTTTTAAAAATGGGTGCATTCCTTTTTCCAAGTACCAGGGCTTTTATCTGACTGCCATGACTTTTCAAAGAGGCATGGCAACTCCATCACCCAATCCCTCTGGCCTCTTGGAATCTATCTCATAAGGTCTCATAGGCTTGTGTACATTCAGGTTCCTCAGGTAGTCACAGACCTCATCTTCTCTTAAAGTGGAAAGGACTTTGCTCCCAACAGTGTCTGCCTTACAGCCCATCCACTCAAGTGGTGTCGGAAGAAAAGTTGCCAATCAAAGACTGAGGCAGAGGTATGTCAATCTTCTCTTGCACTTTTGCCAGTTTTGTCAGTTTTCTTTGATCTTTCTTTTCTGGCTGACATATCTGTAAAAGTCATTATTATTTTTTGCATCCCTTGACAAGTTCCACCCCAACTGTTCTTTCGCCTTCCTGAACCCATTCCTACACACTTGAGCAGTGTCCCTATACTCTTTCCAGGTTACCTGGCCCTACATCCACTGCCTAAGCATTTCCTTCCTGGACTTTAGTTTGACCAGCAGGTCTTGACTCAGTCATGCTGGTCTCTTACCTTCCTTTCCTTATTTCTTACATCTGGGGCTTTACAGCTCTTGTTCTTTATGAAATGTGTCCTTAAAGATCTGCTATCTCTTTTCTGCTCCCTTGTCCCTGAGGGCACTTTCCTGTTAACTAATTCTTTGAATAGATTAAAAATTGCTTTCCTAAGATTCTGGGTCCTGACTTTGTTCTTTGCCTGACCCATATCCCTCAGGATGCTTTCCAACAAGTGCCAAGTTGGACTAGTCACTTACAATACCTCTTAACATTAGTGACAAAGTCACAGTTTTCTGATTGCAGAGTGCAGGAAGACAATAATATCCATCATAGCAACAATCTCAAGTCCTGTAGAGGTATGATATAGCAAAGTCAAAAGAGTTATTAATTTTCTTAAAATTAAAGGAGTACTTAAATATTTTCATAACCTGAGACCTGGCAATCTCTCTGGTATCTATTAGTGTTAGTTCCAGTGAAGATGGTGCAATCAAGTTTGTAACATGAGATGAGACTCAGATGAGAGTTTTCCCCAGAAACAGCAAAACTGATAATTACGTGAAGCTTCTCATGGTAATTTAGTGTCTAATTAGATGGACTCTCATGGATTACTTAAGAAGTTTTGTACATGCAAATATTATTACAACTTGGGTTTTGTATGTGTTAATGTAGTACATCAAACTTGTTAGTATTACCATGTGATAGTAGGAACTCTGTTGATATTATTAAAGATTACTTTGCACTCTGTAAAAATTACATTCTGCTCCTAGCTTTGATAGTGACCTTTGGAAAATTACATCTTTTCTTGTTGCTGTGGGGTTTTTTTCCTCCCAGTTATTAATTTAGAAAACACAAGACAACTTTGGAGGACTGTCTATACTAACATCGAACCTAAATTATAAGTCATACTTCTGTGATTTCTACTCTATTTTTGCAAGTATGCTTCAGGAAAAGGTCAAAAATCCTGGAAGAGTTACACAAAAGTACTTAGACCAGTATTTTAAGATGCTGAAGAAAGCATATGAAAACATGAGTGAAGATGTAGCAACAGATACTCAGAATATCTTTCCAGTCTCCAACAGCTTGGTGTTCAGCTATCTTTCTATTTATCAGTTCTGGAAATATGCACACTCAGTATATATTCTCCCCATTTTTTCTCAAGAGGATCAGCAATGCATGTTGAAGGAAAAGTGCTAATAAACATTATTATTGCTATTATTATTTTTCTTTCACCAACATACATACTTTCATTTTTCTGCTATTCATTAAAATAGAAATACTTCTCCATTCCTTATAGTTTTGTGTTTTACCAGATAAAAAAAAAATTAAATTTAGTAGGAGCTACACATAACATTGCTTGAATAGTGCAAGCTTATATTATCTCATTTCTATATCTTATAATGTAGTTGTAAATGACATGTGCTTTGACTTGTCCAGGAATTTTATATGGTGCTACTCCAGGATGAAACTTAAACCAGCCTGTGGGGATTTTAATGTAGGAAAGATAGTAATATTTTATACAACTGACTTTTCTCAGACCATCAAACATTTTAAGATCTGAGACTTATAATCTTTATATACATCCTGTACAAAGAAGACACAATGAAATCTAAATCATACTCCTTGCAAATCTTCTGTCCCAGCAATTTCCAGAATCAAGGTTAATCTTTCATTTTGCCTTTATGTGAGCAGAATTAGATGTTAAGTGTCCCTGCATAATAAAGCAAAAATCAATTCAAACTGTGTAGCTTAAAAGTGATGCTCTTCCTTTAACAGTTTAATGTAACAACATATTTTAAACATTTTGAACTACTTTCCACTAATATGCCAGATGATAATGGTTATATATCAAACCCTGTAATTCCCTGAAACTACTTAGATTTATGCCCACAAAATTAGCTGGTTGTAAACTGTTTAGTGAAAACAATAAACATTCATTCAGTCAGACACAATTCCATACTGATGTAATTACTATGGCTTGAAGCCAGCACTGACTGGGATTCAGAAAGTTTAGTATAGACGACGGCAGGGCCAATACACTCAGCTGTGTAGTTGTGATTAAGATTTCTTGAAAGATTGTTCAAGGTATGGGCCTCATCTTCTAGTACATCTGCAGGTTCTTACTTATCCAAAAATCATAGCAAACATTCACACTCTCTACTACTCTTGGAAGTGTCATATTTTCTGGTTTACTTACTGAATTTGGTGGAAGAGTTCCCTTTCTATTTTCTATTGCCTGTTTAAATGAACCAGAGACTCTTCTTCAACATCATTCATAGTATCTTCCTTCCTGCCTTGAGTACTGTAGTTTCATATATTTCAATAAGTTCCTGCTTTAGCATCTACTTTGAGAGGGAATAATTTCCTAAGAATGTGCAGCTGGGGACTTGAAGGTTTTCCTATGCTCTTTTTTTTTCACACTCTCTACTACTTTGGTTTTTCTCCCCTTTATTAGAATATAGCCAGGTGATAAACATTTTTTCTAACTCATGAAGAATTTATTTCCCTTGCTACTTCTGAAGACTGTCTTTACTAAGTTCCTTTTTTCCTCAGGAAATTGACATATTCTTTGCCTGTAATAAGTCTGTAAAGTCTGAGATTTTTTTCTGCTTATCATCTTTTTATGTGTCTCTCTTTTCAGCACTCAGCATTCATTCTTTGAACACTTTAGCTAGTGCTCTAATGATCACTGAAAATTTAGAAAAGTGGTATTTATTTATTTTAGTTATGCTGACACTTAGTTTTGTTAAACATTTACCACTGTCTACAAAAATCTTGCCTGAATTACTGATATCAATGACACTCTTATTATCCACATTATTCAAAATAGTCACACAATGATCTGATCATTGCAGTTTTTGTATCATTCCTTTCACAAACAGCAGGCTTTGTACTGACTTAATCAACTGCTATTTTTAACCCTTTTTGGGTGTGAAAACTGTGTGTGAAGGCAAAGCACTCCATTGTTAGAGTGTATTATCTCTGATTCATTCCTCATTTTTGATTTACTTTTCAATTCATGTATTGACTGTAAAGAATTTTTTTCCCTGTTACACAAGCATCAGTATCAATCTTCTTTTACTTATTGTGTAGAATGTGTGATTTCTCTGGGCTGAACCCGGCCAGCTGCCAGGCATCCACACAGCTCTTTGTTCACCCTCCTTTCCCATGGGATGAGAAGAAAGTAAAATAAAGGTGAGGAGATGTGGATCAAGATAAAGAAAATTTAATAAGGTGAATCAAAAATTCTGTGCATAATTAAAGCAAAATTAGGAATTTATTCACTGTTTTCCATTTGCAGATAGGATGTTTTGCTGCTTTCTAGGAAGCAGGGCCTCACCACACATGATGATAACTTAGGAAGACAAATGTCATAATCGTGAATATCCTTCCTTCCTCTTTTTTTAGACAGTTAGGGTCAGCCCTCCCAGTTTTGTCTCTTCCAAACTTCTTGCCCACCTTCAGCACACTTGTTGTGGAGGCAGAGCAGAAAAAAGAGAAACCTTTTACATGGTGCAAGAACCGTCAGTCATAGCCAAAGCACTGGTGTGTTATCTGAAGTGTTTTATTCATAAATCTGAAATACAGCACCATACAAGCTGCTGAGAAGAAAGTTAATTCCATCCCACCACCCCATACATTGCATCCCATACAGTGATATAAATTCAGTATGCCCTTTTAAGAGAGATCTGTGGATTTTCACCTAAAACATCATTTTCCCTTGTGTGTGATTTGGACTCGTTTAGTGCACAGTATCAATCAAAACCTGAATGGAAAATCAATGTCTTCATGGACTCCTCTGCCATAGTTATTACTGCATCATTTGAATGACTGACAACAATGTTAATGAACATACTTTCATAATATGCTGTACTACATGCATATATATGTAATATATAGTATAGATTTTTAAGATGTAATTGTTCTTAATAATATTACTATTTATTTAATACAGCATGCAGTGTAATATAAAATAATGTTAAGAGGAGCAGTGATTAACTTAAAAGTTTGAATACTTATCTTGGAAGCTGATTCAGGGTATCAAGAATCTGAAGTTGCAGATTTAGTGATAAGTATCCTTTTACACCACGCAAATTAACACAATGCACTTTCAACATTTAGCTCATATCTGAATTGAATTGAAACATATCACTTTGCATGCATTTATGTATTTCATCAGTTTAATTTTCATATTTATCTCTATGCTGAAACATTTAGCAGTTTCCCAGTATGGTAGTCAGCTTCTAACATGGATTCATACCCTCTATTTGTGTTCTCTATTTTCTTAAGCGTATATACACCTCCTTCTCAACCAAAGCAAAATACTGTACCACACAAATTTTATTTGTCAGGAGAACATTGCCTATTTTCTAGAAAGTGGGCTTGTAATTAGATGTGCCAGGCAAAATTTTGTAAAATGAATTTGTATTTCAAGTAAAAATGACTGTGATTTCTCTTAGAAGAGACCATGCTTGAATTATTTGTAAAACCAAACAAAAAAGGGCCACTGAAAGCACACCTTGTAAAGAACAATGGAAATTCCATAGTTCAATAGTTTTTCTTATCTTTTCACTCAAGCTCCAATTGTCTCTTTCATGTGGAAAACTACTACTATGAAGGGAAAGGATATTTATCCAAACACAACTAAAATCATTGTTGTCATCACAATGAACACCCTTCACTGAATAAACTGGTCAGCATGTCTTCAGTCAGTTCTAATAGACTGTGACTTCCTTCAGGGTTAAGTGCTTTTCCATCAAAGAAGGTATTTCCTTTATTTCTTATCACAATTTGGCCTTTCATTCAGTCTGTGCTACTTTCAGAGGCTGTGTTAATGTGCTCAATCTTTTTGCAGGCTTACTTCCTCCATCTTCCACCTAGGCTAATAGAATTCAGTTCACAACTGTAAGCAGAAGTGTGTTTGTAACAGTAGCTTGTCTTCTAGATAATCACCTCACTAAAATATCCTTATGGTCTGTAAAATCAATGGACACTCTATCCTACCTTCACATTGTGGACAGTCCAGTATCACAGTGCAATACAATCCAAGTCTTGCACTGTCCTGCTGTTCTGGTTTTGTTTACTATTTTCTTGATGGTTCTTTTTTAAACAGGAATAGCATCCTTCCAACCACTAGCAATTCTAAAAGGAGAATTTTTAGTCCACCTGCACTACATGTGAAGTATATCCATCTCCTTCTATTACTTTGTTTTTACTAAAAATGATATCCGTGTATTTTCTTATCCAATATAACAAAGTAAAATGAACGGAAGCTATAGTATTACTGCTGTTATTACTGACATAACTAGATCAGTAATTAATTATTCTTTTCCTCCAATGAAGCTGTATAAAAGAGTAATTTTTACCCTGAATTTTTACTTTTTTCTTATTTTTATCTCATGTCTTGTTCCTACTGCCTCCCTTTAGTTACCAGGATTTTGTCTGGAAATGCCACATTCTCTAAGGTGTACTTCTGTATTTTAATTTCTTTGCTCCTGTATTCTGGTTGCAGTTTCCACCCTTTATTTTTTTTTTTTCTCTAAGAATCACAATATTTTGTTTGGTTTGGGCTTTATATGCTGCCCTCATAGTTAACGTTCAATGTGTTTGTGTACCCTGAGAACAGCCCTTACATGTAAATTAACCAATCCTCACAAAAATACCTCTTTACTGATGGGTTGCAGGTCTATCTATTGTTCAAGATACATGCATGCAAACATATTCTCTCTGTTTAACTGAGAGACTTAGAACAAATTTCATCTCCATTTAGCCTTGCTTCCTCTGTCTTTGCCTGCTGTGGCTATGATGGTCTGCTGAAGAAAGTTTTGGTTTTCTCCAGTTTCCTATGCCATTAGGGTAGCGAATCAACTGCCTGAATATGTGAACACTTTACTACCACAAAATTTGCAAAAAAGGCATAACCCTCTTTGGTGATTCAAATATTAAAAATATGCCTGCTATGCCATGTGAAAAATCCAAGTTACCACTGCACTTTCATCCCTTTTGTAGCTATCCATGTTTTCATTTAAGTTAGCAGAATATTAATTTTAAAGATATTTAAATGTGCTTGATCTGTCCAAAAAGTCCTCAAATAAGAGAGGAACTGTGACCAGACCACTCAAATCCTGCTCTCCTGTACTTGCTTTGAATGTTTAGGATCACTGGCCCTCACCCTGTGTTTCCTGATTTTGTACACTCGTCCTACCTGGAAACTGCTATCACTTGTTCAGCTCCAGACATCACTTGAGGTTCAGTACCTTTTCCTTTAACTTAGAGTGATGCATTTTTCTCCCACATATTACCTGGCTTTATCAGGAAGTGTCTGAATGCAGAAGTTCTCATCTCTTCAACTAGTGATATTACCAGTAGCTGTCAGGAGCAGAAATTGAAAGAAATACTGTCCTCTAGCCTGGAAAATTCTTACTGAAGACAAATTCTCCAGACATTCACCTGAAATTGTAAAAAGAGATTTTAAGAAAGCAAGTATGAAATTTTTATATCTTCAAAATTAATAAAAAATTATTGTCTGCAGAAAAAGAAAAAAGAAGTCAATCTCTGCCAATTAGTTTTCTCTGTTGTTATTGATCTAAGAACATAGTCTTCCCTTTCTTTGACCTCTGTAATAGTCTTTGCAGCTCCCAGATCAAAGATTATCAAAATACTAATGCATTTTAATTCTGTTTCCTTGTGAACAGAGAGAGGAAAGAAATCTAACTATGTCAAAATTCAAGCAAAAAGGATCGAGAGTTTTTCAGGAAAGTTATGACAACATCATATCTGACAAACTCCTACAATATATCTAGAGGTATAGGGCAGAGAAGCTTTATGTCAACACAAAATTCACTTCTGCAATGATATATTCTGTTACATGAGATATTATAATTAGAGTTATTAAATGGAGACCACCTAAACATCTAATGGAGACATTCTGAACATTGCTGTTCACTAGTGGATAGTGAAATGCATCCCTAAAAATAATCTCAATTAAGTGAAAGTTTTATTATTAGTACAATTATTTTCTTTTTTAGCAGAATTTTTTTAGTAAAAAAAATTTTACTGAATCTAAATTTCTTAGGGAGGTATTGCAATGGTTCTTAAAAGCTAATAATGTAGTTAAGCTAATTCTTACTTAAAAAATTATCTAAATTTTAAAATCAATTAGAAGTCTTTAAAAACTGCTGTGTGCATTAGGTTTTAATGTCAAACAATACACCAAAGGAAACATAAAATAGCAAGCAAGAAAACTGACTCTTGGAGTTGAGAACAAGACCCTTCTATAAACACATTAATGACAGAGAAGTTGTTCACTCAGTATGCACTGAGGCATAATGAATTTAGTGCCTGAAACTGAAATATATTTTCCTCCAGAAAGCACAGTCATTTAAAGAATCATTGATTCACACACCTGGTGTGCTAACACTTTATGATGACTTTCTTCAGAGCCAACTTATCTTACTTTTCAGAGAATAAATAATGTACAAAGGAAATAAAACAATCCATGCGTACATAAAACCCCCACACATTCATATGGGTATTTTTTCAATGGAGTACTGTCCTTATTGAATATTAAGATCACTTAGGTGATTCACAAGACTTATCAAATCAGAAACATTTATGAACCTTATTTTAATTTACTGATGTAATCTATTTAGGATAAATAGTTTCTTAATTTAAAAATGCTTCAATATGTCATTTATATGTGTATTTTTTTATTATATTATGCTTATTTATCCCAGTTGCAAGAATTAAATGAGTGGATTTTAAACCATGCATCATTAATATAAATGAATCTTCTCAGGTTTGAAATATTGTCTTATTTCAAGTGATATAATCTTTGACTGGGCTTTCTATAATCATACATAATTTTGATATACAATTAAAATTGATAAATATTATTCAAGAGTCAGTCATCTGACTGTAATCTTAAAAGCAAATTCTTTTTTCTAAATGAGTCATTAAGGATTGCTAGATCATCAATGAAGAATAAGAATCCTCCCATGAGGAGGGAAAAAATCCAAAGTAAAGAATTCCAAAATTCTAAAATAGATGTTGCCAAATCTGTCTCTGAAGAAAACTTTCCATCTCCATTGAATATATATAGAAATCTGACGAACAAATTCAGATTAGGGTCCTAAGAGAAGCTTTCAACTGGATGAAATTATTTTTCCTAAACAGATCCAGATACTGTTTTTCCTTTTACTTGTTTTTGCTGATATTTCATAGCGCAATGCATGCTGCAAAATATGTATGTAAGGCTTGGAAACGGGCAGACTGATTGAAGGAAGAACAATAGTATACAGACCTGTCATAAAGCCTCCAGCCTGGGAGCACTGGGAAAATAGCCCAATGTCTCTCAAAATTTCTACAAGTTTTCTTTGTGTTAAATATGGTTGCAGCCTGACCTCAGCATACAGACAGTCTTTGTTTCTCTGGAATTTAAATCTAATGAAATCATGAGCAAGCACACAAATATTCCTGTAATTCATGTAGATGCATGCATGTGTGTGTACACATAAAGTTACTTGTTTAATTGGCTTTAGGAACTGCCTATTCACTCTCACTTCTAGGATAAAGATGGGATATAACAAACTAATTTTCTGAAATCAAAATAGCATTTGAAACATGATAAGGAGGTACTTCTAGAATTTGTGAAAGCATTTCTAATCCAAGAATTTTTCTCCCTATTTTCTAACCTTTTTCATTTTTGCCTTTTCTCAAATAATTTTCTTCACTCCATAAATTTCTTGCTTTGTTCCTTTCTTTCCTCTTCTTTCTAGATACTCCTCTGACTGTTCTCTCCTTGACTGTGTATTTTACCCTGCTTCTTTTATTGAAGTCAGTGGCAAATGACATATTGATTTCAGCATGAGAAAGATCAGCTTTCACTCCTTTGCTTCTCTCCATTTTGCCATCTCTAATAGCTGGTAGCAAAATCCCACTGACAGTGGCTCTGATCTCTGAAGTGCTGGTACACCATGCTTTTGAGTTTTGATCCCAGTCAGATCACTTTTTGACAGCCAGAACTGTATCAAAATAGAAGCACTACTGTGCTGAAAAAACCCAAAACAACCAGGGATTATGAGCTATGCTTTATTCTTTTCAACTAGTTCTGAGTTGTTAATATTTCTTTGGTCATGTGATTCCTACTTCTCAACTACTTAACTTCCCTCAGTGATCATGTTCATGCTTGCATTAATTCTATCCATTCAGTAAGGCAAGCTGAAATAAAACCAGAACAGGACAGAAAGCAGTACTACTTCTATTTAACTCCTAGCATTTATTCACCAACTAGCTCAGCAAAAGATAGATGAAGATTTTGAGGATATTTTTATTGATATGACTTACATCAATAGAAGGTATATTAAAGCCAACACTGTTCCTTGCAATGATTTGTTTTCATGTCTCACAATAGCAAGGACAAACGGCATGGTACTCTCTTCTCATGTTGTCCTTGACACCTGTCTGAATTTGCTCTGTAATCTATCACCAAGAGAAACCTTATCAGGATTAAACATTTTACCTTACCTGAAATGTTGATGGATAAGTTTGGTCTGCAACATGGGTCCTGAAGGTCTTATGTTTAATCTGAAATTTGATTTTGTTTGCTTGCATTTCTGTATCTATCTGCATGTGTATAGGCACACAAAAATCTAAACATATGTATGCATACACAAATATAAGAGAGAAAAAGACCATGAACAAGTGGTACTGTGTGTGAGAACACCTTCAGTTCAAAGGGAATGTAATGTGGCATATTGTGACTTAGAATATATAAGCTTATTCTTAAAGGCATTATTTAATGCTTTTGAGTAGCAGGCAAGATTTCTTTCATGGTATTATGTTATATTGTCTGCAAAAAAAAAAATAATAAATTATATCTAGGGCTGAGAAAGTATGAAGGAGTTAATCTTTATGCATGATTCCTAAAATCTTACTGTCAAGAGGAACCACTTATGATAACACTTGAAATCTTAAAACTGTATTTCCATAATCACATTGGATGAAGCTTCCCGTACCAATTCATCCCAGGGTACAACTGATCTGTTACTGTGTTTCTTTTCTGCATGGAAAATTTGTGAAGGAAAGTCAAAGATGAGATAATAAAATCAGTAAAATGAACAAAAAGAGATTAATATTTCAATTAAGAATAGACAAACTTTACAAAAGTACCAGGTGAGGGGGGTTTGGTTTGTCAGCTTAGCATGCAGGACATCTGTATTGTTAAGAATGCCTAATGTCTGTTCATTAAAAATCACTCTTAGGTATTACTTAAAATATGTTATCTAAAATGCTGTTGAATATAGAAAGTCTCCCCAAAATAATGTTTGTGAAACGATTCTGATTTCCTCTAAAGAGAAAATTTTTTGATGTCAGAAGAAAACCCCAACAACTTTGAATGGAAATTAATAATTGATTGGTATTCTTTTCCTCTTAAGATATCATATAAGAAAAACTTTTATAAAAATCTACGAGAAAAAAATATAGACTGGGTTTAAAAATACTTGACTTGGTTGTCCAACATTTTTGAAACAAAACGTTTCATAAGAATATCCACTTAGAATTTCTTGATAATTCATAAGGAAAGCCTTTCTTTGTATTGAAAGCCATTTTTAAACTAACCCAGCTGTCAGGGCTAATTATGTACATATAATAAATTTTGAACAATCTGGTCAATTTTGCAGACTCTGGAAAAAGGATAAAAAATGTCAAGATCTAAGTAAAACTTCAGAAGTCAGCAAGACAAATCAACTAGAAATTACTTTTACTGTGACATATTAATAGCATTGTGCTAACCTGTCATTACAGAATACCAATCATATTGCATTAGCTTACTAGGTGCTCAGCATCACTTTCTATGTAACAATTTTTAACTACTTCATTTGGTTATTAATCATTAGGGAAAATTTTTATTTTTCTTTATATATTACACATATATCGTTGAAATTATGCTTGTTGACACAATATTATACTCTAACACATATTAAATTGTAGTTCCCTGATGACAAAGCCACTTAAAATATATTTTCTATGGCATTTTTGTTGCATGATTGTATTTTAAGGATATAATAAGTTTGGTGGCCAAAGATCATGTTCAAAATTTTATATAGACTGTTAAAATGTGTAACACAAAATCAACATACATATTAAAATAAATTTAAAGTATGTAAACTTAGTTAACATACCATTTTTTCTGAATGAATGTGTCTCTTATATAGCCATGCATTGCATACCTAGAACAATATACCAAATATTAAAGAAATCATATTTAAAGTATTTACTTGCACTAAAATATATTTGTTGAGCAATCTGAAACTAAGAAAAAAATTGTCTCCTTTTTAAGTTCAAGAGACACTGCCACTGGAGCCTGTGGCTGTATCTGATATCCTCAGTTCAAGAACAATTTAGTATAAATGTAAGAGCCATAGAAACTATTTGGAGGTTGAGGCTCAATTAACTATTTTTTTCTCTTAATGAACTAGTAGATGAAGGTTATGTTAAGCAGCAGGGAGAGTTATAATAAATCTTAACTTTCTTTTATTTGTTTCAAAAGTGCAAAAAAATCCAATGTCTAGGAAATCAGTAAGTTCAGCTCAAAGATGTGTTTACTGTAAGATCAAACTCAGACCACTTTACCACTGTAAAAACAGTTCATCTTTACCAAGGGAACCTTTTAGCTATGATTGCATGTTTTTAAAGGAGACTTTAATTCAAAAATAAATGAATTTTTTTACTGAAGATGTGAGATATTCAGAACTGCATATTAAATAAATATCTCTTTTAGCTTTTTAATTGAGTATAAAGCCAAGGCTGATAAATACTAACAATTTATTGACAGCTAGTTGCATCTTTGATCCTAATTGAATTCCTTGTCAAACGATACATGAAAGAGTGACTATCTTCAGATGACTTCATTATACATGGCTTTTATGAGCTCTGATAATTCTTTTTCAAGACTTAGAAAGGAGAAAAAGGATTCAGTTCTTCTTATCTTTAGGAGATATTGGCTTTACTGAAAATGTATTGGTTAAAAAGGTCTAGTAATTTCAGGAAAGCTTTGTTTTAGAATCCTCTAAAGCTAACCCAAGACAGTTCTTTCATATGTTTATACTGTGTTCCAGTATTAGGAAACAGTTCTCTTAGGAAGAAATGGTTCACCTTCTGGGTTCCTGTAGCATCATTATTTGTTGTCTGCCAAAAGTGTGTCTACAAGGAGTGATACCCCTTTTAGAATTTCTGCCACAGGTTCCAGCTTCTCTGAATATTTTATCAAGGTCCTCATCATAATTCATTATCTGAAATTTCACATTATGAGGCGTGTGTAACACCTCATGCAAGTATATAGATTCTTTGATAAAAAGATTTTATTACTGATTTAGCTATTTTTAAAAATCATTGTAGATAAATAAATTATTAATATTGTATTTGCAACATATATGATTCATATTTAAGAATCAAGGGTACAGCTGATAGCTGAATTCTCTTGTGCTTTTATAACTAAAACTTGACCTGGTCCATTATGAAATTATTTACAGTATATTGTTTTTGTTGCTTTTGTTCCTTACACTATTTGTCATGCAATTCTATTTGACTCGCCTATAGGCAGGTCCTAAATCCAATTTATGGCAGTCTGTGTGTTTAAATAAGCTTCTGTTTAAAGCAAAAAAAATTTAATTTAGTCCTTTTCTCTAAAAAACGACACTTTCAATGCGTGACTTTTTAGCATTCATTTGGGCTAAGTGAAGTAAAAACTTCTATGCTCAAACATACAGGAAAACAATTTCAATGAGAATGTAAATAAAAAATCATTGCTCTGTATTTGTGCCTGTGAAATAGAGTTTACATGCCAAACTTTTGTAGTTCATCAGATTTTCTATGAATTCAGGGAGAGGAATCTGACTTAGTCTCTAATGCACTAAAAATCAATGCCTGAGGATTTTTTGTGTGCTACGAAGCAAAAACCCAAAAAACTTTTAATAGCATTTTATGTCTGCTTTTGCTTTCAGATATGTTCTTCAAGAATAAGGAGAAAACTTAGAATAAGGATGTCTTGGGTTTAAAAGAAAGAGTTCCATTGTGGGGGCAGCAGGACAGCCTCTGCTGGGACCAATGGCAGAGGAGTTCTCTGAGAATTACAGCCTGTGGCAGAAACCTGTGCTGGAGTGGCTGGTGAAGGACTGTATCCCCCTGAAGGGACTCCACATGCAACAGGGCAGCCGGAGAGATGAACTGTTACAAACTGACCACAGCTCCTCACTCCCCATTTTCCCTGGGAGCTCGTTGGTAAATGGCCACCATTCACCTGCATATAGAATTAACTATGCCAGTCACTAACTTCTGCTGGAACAGTCTCCCGGATGCACCACTGCAGTCAGGCACTATAGGAAAAGCCATCAGCTGCAGGTGGCTTACCTTTTTGGTAAGGTGAAGAAAAAAAAGAAGGATATAACAACACAAAGTTCTGGGATAGTTAATACTGTTCTGTACAACCTATGTTTTTGAGAATAATGGACAACTAAAGATTTTGTTCTGTGGCTTGTTGCAGTCTAGGACAGTGGTGGACCTTTACCAGTCCCAGTATAATTGGTTCTGTGTTCTGGAGGTGTTTAGATTTTTCCTGGATTACTGCCATAATTAGGCTACTGAGTGGAGTAAATGAAGTTTGTAGACTTCAGCTGTTTGAATGATTAATCTATACATCAAGTGACAGATGTTTTGGGTCTTTGAAGAGAATTTCTTTGGCCTCTTATTGATTATGTTGTCAGAACTGAAAATTAACATAAACCAACAGAATTCAATTGATCAGTTCTTTACAATTAAGAGTAGTTGCTATATGTAATATGCATTTTTTTTCATAGATGGGTTTAGGGAATAATGCTGTTTGAATCTAAATGATATGACATACATTGGACTAATATACACAGTTGTAAAGATCCTAACATGAGGTAATTAACCTTTTACTTCTATCCCTGAAGCTTTACTAAAACCTTTCTATAGTACTCACTTACTATCTCTGAAGAGATCATTTCACCAGGTTTCAGCTAAAAAATATTCATAGCATGAAAACAATAGCTGAAAGCTAATTCTAATATTTTGAGTGAGATTCTTCTCAAAAGAGTATGCACTGAAATATATCAAGGCCTGGTTGGATGGAGCCCAGAGGAGCCTGGTTTAGTGGAAGGCATCCCTGTTCATGACAAGGAGTGGAAGTCAATGACCATTAATGTCCCTTCCAACCTAAAGCATTCTATGATTCTGTGACAAGTATGTGGGCATGCTCTTGGGAGAAAAAAAATATTATTATATGTAAGTCCAAATGAAGTAATTTTTTTTTTCCATATCAGGACAAGCTCAGCCACTATTCATAACTTGTGTAAAAGATCATCTCTACTTCGCTGTGTTGTGCTACTGGTATTAGAGCATGTCCCCTGGATCTTTTAAATTGTGATATAAAACCATTCTGCAGACAGATGAACTGAGAGGATATCTCCCCTACTCAATATCTCATTATCATTTGTTTGGCTGAAATTAGTGTAAGAATATTAATTACTTATTTCTAGAGGTATAACTAAAACTGGTTTGTAGTTGATTCAAAATTTAAATGGCAAGTATATTTAATATATCATTACATGAAGTCTGGCTTCTTAAATGGAGGTGACATAAAAATGATGAAAGGGTACAACTCCTCACTTTCTATTCTTCTCTCAGTTGTCTTTGAATCAGCAGGTTTTGTCTTCTAATCAATCAGGAGAATATGAAATTTTTAGGATTCAAATAGAAACAAGAAAGTGTTGATTCTTTTGTTTGTTTGTTTTGGCCTAGAATCCAAGGTCATCAAAACATATTACACTGTAGACCTAACGACATTTGATCAGAAGATAGTAAGATACTCCTGTTGAAAGCACATTTGACTGTAGCCCCAGAGATGAAAGGCAAGTGACTAATCATCTCAGTTCTTTGCCTGAGATTATTATTTTTTTTAATATTAGAAGAGAACCTGCAGAGCACAAAGTAGTAGCAAGGATGAAGGTCAGTTAAAATATTGTTGTACCACCACTTAAAAAGAAAACAGCTCCGATGTGTTTTTAAAAAATCAAAGAGGCTTTTATACCCTCACTAATAAAAGATGCCAAAGTGCTGTTAGTAGCAGATTTAAAGTGATTTTTGCTTGTGGTGATTAAACCCAGCAGGCATGCTTGTTTTACAAACAGAATCTAACTCCTTTTGTGTATAATTCGTGAAGACACATAATGGATTTTATATCACAGACAAAGAAATGCAAGATCTTTAGTATCTTTCATTTAAGAGACCAGATTTAGGGGATGGTTATAATGGAAGGTTTTTCATCTGACTGACCGAACCTATTAAAGTGAGGGCCCAGCCTGCTGTTAGCTGATGTTCTTCTCCAGCACTGAGACATTCCAATGACAATCCTGAATTAAATTAGTACACACTGAACAGCCTTAAAAAACAATAACAAAAAAAGATGAAAAAAAAAAGAATGGATTTTGAGAAAATAGTACTTAACTCACCCTTTCTTTTTACCATGTCTCTGCTGAACAGAGATACTAAGTAATGTTGACTTTCATATATTCCCCTCAGAGACACAAGAGTACAGTACCTTCTTTGCTGCTTAGTTTGTGGAAAGATACTAAAATGCTATTACTGAAGAGCAATGCTCATAGCATGAAACTCATAAAGAGTATTCTCAAAAAATTAAGCAAACAGATACAATGGCTTTCAAAAACAAGTTTTCAAAAGTAGTTCTCATGCTATTCTGTTTTTGTAGTTTGCCATACTGCTTTTCACCTCATATGATGCTTTCTGTGCTTGACTGCAGACCATATGTTCCATGTCAAATGTACGAATTACAGAGTGCTGTGTTTGCCTGTCATATTCTGCTTCTTCATGGACTTTACTTCTAACCAGAAGCATGTGTGGTAAAACAGAAGCATATGTCTTATGTGAATAATTGCATTTCAAAGCTATTTGAATGCTGTGTATAAAATCATGTCATTTAATTATTTAAAGCATATGTCAAATAATCTAGCTCAAATTTTAATGGCAGATGTTGTATAACCTGCTTCTTGCAATTCACACATGTGCAGATTTCAGTGTCCAGAGCAGGCACTCACGTCCACTGCAGTTCATTAATGTTTTAGCTGCCACAGTTGTGCTAATCTGTTTCTGTGGCATATGGGTTCACTCAGTAGTTGTTGGGTGAAAGTAAATTAGATTGTTAATTCTGTTTCAGGATTCTACTCTTTTTTACTGCTGTGCATTAATTCTATTAACACACCCGTGGAGAAACTTTGTGCCAAGATGAATAACAAGTATAAATGAAAGATAGTTCTGCAGTTCATTAAATAGGTGATAAAAAGGCAGACTCTGTGGAAGGCAATAACAGTCAGACAGAAAGTAAACAAATAATGTTTGTCTTGGCAGAGTACTAGCTGATACAGCAATCTTTATGCAGTCTTTCCAATTTATCCTGATAAAATCTGTCATACAGATCTCAGAAAAACCAAGGTTACATTTACAGAACTTGTTAGACACAAAAAAAAAAATACCCTTATGATGTGTAAAATCTGGTGTTAGTCTCTATGCTTACATACTCACTTATTGCTCCCAACATTTCCAGTAACTGTAAATGACAAGAAACAAGCCAATCACCAGACCAACCCCCAGATCACGTGTACCCAGCATTAAGGATGGTGTAGAGCACATGGTCTATGAACCAACCTTGTGTGTGCTGTGTGCACATTCCCTGACAAATGACAAATGGCACACTCTGCATGATTAAGAAATTCACAAGTTCCCATTACTCAGCCTTGTGCATATAATAAAGCCATGATTCCTGACCTAGTCAGGTGACTCCTGAGATGCAGGAAATGCTAGAGTCTGTATGAGCTGCTCTGGAAGGCTGCCCTCATCCTAGACTGTGCTGGCTGTGTTGCATTTCATATTTTGTAATGGGGGAAAAAGGAATGCACCTCTTTTATAGGAATTCAAGAACTTTGGTGTAACTTCAATCTAAATAAACCACTACATTTATAACAGCTAGTCTGACACAGTGATATTGACAATTACAATCAAAAATATCCAATCAAAGTAAAATAAATATTAATGTTATGCAATTAATAACTGTTGCATAAGAATTTCCTATTGTATTGTTTTTCCTTCATGTTACATGCACAGTCCAGATACACAATACTAGTACTCCTCAAGAAGAAAGAATGAGGTATTACATCAGAGTGATGGCATCCCAAATTCTTCACCATAAGTGTGCAGTGTTGATGGTGGCATTTTCTTTTCCTTAGTATGGGAGATTCACTTGGGACTATTCATGTGTATTTTCTAAAACAACTTTACGCCTTGCTTTTTTCTGTGTAAGTGTACAAGTCCACATTACAGTTTAAGCTGCTATTTATTTATTTTAAACACATATATTTTACATGTTAGATACTTGCTTTTTGTTCATTTTGTTACCCTTAAAATAATTTTTTCCACATCTCTTATCTTTAACTGACTGCTGTTTATATTCCCAGTGCCATCCAATGCCATCCTTTGCCTCTTCTATTACCAGGCTATGGCTGCACTCCTTTGCACTGCCTCATTCATCTCCCCTTTCAGAGGGCAGCACTGTGCACCCTCGTTTATCAAACTATTTGTTTTAAAGGCTAAATATGCATAAAATAAAAAACAGAAATATTTTTAAAGATCCTTTGAAAGTTTGGACTATTTAAATGTTAAAATCATCAGCCCACCAAAAGTTCTGTTCCGAATGTTCACACAGAAAATTAATGCTAGTCCCAGAAATGCTGGCATTACCATAAATTACAAATTATCTGTGCTATCCCATGTCAATTACTGATAGGTTAGTATCTGAAACATTTTGTGATCTTCATAGCTGTACCAGCTGATATAGACAATCAATCATGTTAACTGAACAATATCTTATGTGCATCCCCTGTTACAGAAAAAAAATTGTGATGAATAACAGGTTTTTAGTGTTCAGACAGTGAAATGTTAGACTCAAAAACAAAGGTAAGTAAAATAATTTCACCCAAGTATCATTCTTTATTTTTTCTCATAAGAAAGGAATACCGCTTCTGCACCCTTGCTTCAAAAAAGATTGACGAAGGAGGGAAGAAAGGAAAAAGGAGTCTCCACTCCAGCCATGGCTGAAATTAGTGTTCTTCCTGCAGCAGTGGAGATGCTATGCCATGAGACACACTGTCCTGTTGAGAAAAACATATTGCCCTGCTGTATGCAAGAGAAATTGAAAAGTTACAGCCTAGCCCAGTCCAGAAATTTTCTGCTCCAGGTGTGCTTGTGCATAAGACAATAGTGAAATCACACAGGAAAACAAATAAGAAATGATACTTTAGAAGTGGATAGTGAAGCAAGAAAACAGCAACAAAACCTGCAAGAAGACAAAAAGAGAAGCTGAAGTTGAAAGAAAAATGTAGTTTTGCTTTTGGAATACACTTTGAAATGTAATGACTTGATGCAGGCAGTAACATCTGGTTCTGTGCAAGAGCAGATAAATCTGCATCCCTTGATATGTTCAAAACATGTATAAAAAATTGAAGAGAAACTTGAAGACCACATTCTTTCTGGTTGGTATTCATTTGTGCCTGAAATTAGATCTGCTTGCTAGGTAATAAATTCCTGCTGATGTCTGAAAACATTAAATAAAATAATGGTTTTAGTGTAAATATTTCGCATTACTGTTGCTCAATAGTATTGCAGAAATGCTTACTTTTTCACAATCTGCTACTTCCATTTTGACATGCCATCCATTAAACTTTGGTCCACAAGAGCAAGGAGCTAGCATTTGCTTCTGGGAAGCAAGGAGGACAGGGGAACTGCTAGAGAAACACACATTAACATATCACCAAGTTAATTTATCTCAAATGTTAAATGTTAGCAAATAACAAGTTGTTGTTTTTGGGTTTTTTTTTTTTCAGAGGAAAGAGTCTCAATAGAGTTCCAATAGTTTGGAAATACCTGCCTTAAGCACATGCACATCACTCATGGCTGTCTTCTGTCAGCTGCAAGTATTACGATGCATCTTGCAGATAACTGGCCAATGGAGAACATGACTACTTAGGAAATACACAGAAATACATCTTTTCAATACACTTTGTAAAATTAGGATTTAGGAGATTTTGTTACTTTCAAGAGAAAAAGAAAGAAAGAAAAAATTTCTTTTCATAAGCTTACAATCCCATGTATAAAGGCTGAGAAGTGCAGTGTTCCTTTTATCTTTTTAGGAATGAACATTCGTACCAATAACATAACAAGAAGTACTGCAAGAAACTATAAAGAAAAGTCAATATTATAATTGAAAGGGAAGAGGCTTAGCAGGGAACCAATATCAAAGATGTAAGGTTTTAAATTATTAGTGCTGGAAGCATAGAAGTGATGCTGATCTGCAGTTGAACAGTACATTCCTCAGAATGTAATGGAAACAAGAAAGGACTGAAAGAAAATGAACATGATGAACTAGTGTTTTTCCTGTATGTCACCTAACCCTCAAACCACTAAAAGTTATTACTTTTTCACCTCATACTCTGTCATATAAATTCAAACCCCAACAGTAAAAGGTATGTTACTGTGAATGGCTGACAGGAGTTATAATCACCACTGGTTTCTAATGCTGATCCCAATCCAAGAGCTTCTCTGAAATGACATGCCAAATCCCACACTATATCATTTTTGTATCTGCAAAATTACTTGGTTAATGTTGCATATTACAATAAATTGAAATTGCCATTTGAAAAAATAATGCCTATAAACAATTAATTGTATTATTTTTGTGAATATATGCTGTGTCTTAAGGTCAAAGTAAAACCATGTGGTAGAAGAGAATAGACATCATTTTGCTAAAGATTCTGAATTAGGCTCATATTGCTTACAGAAAGATATTACAAACAAAAGATAGAGCCAACTAAATAACTTCAGTTAATTTATTTTATTTTTCAGTAATTTTCCAGCCCAAAATAATTAAAAATAAATAAAATAAAATAGAACATATTTAAAATTATTTTAAAAATCCAAACACGAGGTTTAAAATCTACCAGTAAATTTTGAAGTTTTCCTTATACTCAGCAGACTTAAGAATTTTTCCAGTTGAACAGAATTCAACACTGTGCAAAGTACAGATAAAATACCTAGTGTATCTCTTTAAAAACCTCATTTATCTCTTAAACATGGGACATGTTCTTTTTCAGAGTTACAAGTACTTTAACAAATAACATAATTGTGAAGTGTATTATTATTGTGAAACATTTTCTATTCAGCTTTTAAGATGACAGACGTGTAAGGAACAAATGCAGAGCTGGCATAACAAGGCAACAACATCTGTTCCCAGCCTGCAATTCATATCAATGAGCACTGAGGTTTCTTTAATATTATCAAAACTACAGAATTACAGTTGGAATAAACATTGTCACATCTACAAGTTGTTGTCATTGGGGTTTTTATCATGACTGTAAAGAATATTCTGCATATATCTACATGTGTATACATGACAGTCAGCACATTCCTTTCTAACAATATCTAATCATATACATTTTCAGTATACAGTGTTTAATCCATTGTAGTAAAAATCCTGTTTTTCAAATGCCATTGCACATATTTATAGAGATAGCTGTCCTGGTCAGGTGAAAAACAGAGTTTAAAGAGATCAGGCAGTGAGTAACTACAAGTGTAACAACATATAAGAAGTAGTTAAGAATTAATTAAGTATTAATGAGTCCAAGACTAGTTAAGTATTACCAGGGGACAGGATCTAGGCAAGTAAATATTTCACACCTTAAAAAAAGAAAGATTTTTCTATTGTACAGAAGTCTAAGGACACGATTCAAAGAAGAAACTTTATTCCGGCCATTAAGTAATAGCTTATGAGTGGTACAGACAGCCAGTCAGCCAGATGAGTCAATCAATCAAATTATTGATCAGTTGTATACAGTTGCAGTAATGACCAAAATAATTAACATTTGGCAGAAATTAAAAGGCTATATTATTTCATGCTCAATAGTCACTTTTAATACACACACACAAATCCTAAAGAGAAAGGACGTGGAAAAGTCCCCTTAAAAATAAATATACTGATTTCCAGTTAAGGCAGAAACATATACGTTATATTTGCAAGGAGATGTTTCTAAAAGGAGATATTTCAGAAATATCTTATAAAGTTCTGATATAATGTGTTCTTGCAAAGTCTGCAAGAAAAGAACTAGTGTACAGCCTGATACCTTAAGGCAAATTGCTTTTGCTGTAGTGAAGAAAGCCACAAGTTCCGCAAAGCATCTGCAAACAACATCCATGAATATAATTCCCTTGCAGTCTGTCTTGTTGCTGCCTGCAACCACATGACAGAAATCTGTTTCTTATATAAAGAACACATGCTGATGAAAAAGACTTTCTTCCGAAGCTCCACTGACAAACCAGGGTAGAAACGATGACACTACAAATGCCATCACTCCAAGTGTCTGCCTCCTTCTTTCCCCCTGCCTTTTATGTAGACCATGATCTCACATGGTCTGGAAAGTCGCTTTGGTCAGTTTGGGTCACCTGTCCTGGCTGTGTCTCCTCCAGCTTCCCAAGCATCCCCAGCCTTCTCACCAGCACTGCAGTACAAAAAGTAGAAAAGGCCTTAGCTCTGTGTAAGCCCTGCTCAGCAATAACAAAAACATCTCTGTATTATTATCACTATGTTCAGCACTAATCCAAAACACAGTCCTGTACCAGACACTGTGAAGAAAATTAATGCTACCCCAGCCAAAACAGCACAATTTTATTTCCAAAAACTAAGCTAAAATTATTTTGCCATCTTCTTTATCTGTATACTGTCTTATATATGACAGTCATTATGAACAGTACACAAATTTCCTCTAAGAGCTATGTTCATGAAAATTACTAGACCATGCAAAATCCTTTTTATTCCTGGAAAAGTTATAGAAAAAAAAACAAAAAACCCCAACAAAACAAAATAAAATCTCACCTTTAAAAATACATTAAATTTCTGGAGATTGTAACTAAATCTTGTAAGGAGCGTTACTACTGCAGTCATCACTGTAGAAGAGACATGTCCACTTATTCCTGTAATTCTCCCACTTCATGCTGTAGATACTTGTTGTTCTGCACTTATGTGCTAACTTAATATACCCAAACACTATTAACTACACTTTGCTTACCATAAAAGGTTGTAGCTATATTGCAACCCAAATATAAAATACTTCAGCTAAACCACAGCTGCTATATAAATGTATCTTTCAACATTTTTTTATTTTAAAGGGTAATTCAATATATAATAGCTCTTCATGATACCTGAAATATATAACATATAATAATATATTACATATTTCTCTATGTGTTATATATTTCCTATATTTCAATTTTTATAATACATACAAGATTAAATATTTTGGAAAACAAAAAAAAAAACCCTAAAATCTAATTGATCAAGGGGAAAATAGTATTCTTAGATTTTAAATATGTTATAAAATGTAAGTAACAGCTGCTTGTGGTTGCACCTTCATCTTAAACAACATGTTTCTGACAAAATTAAATACTTGTTAATATAAATAGCTGTGTCTCTCAGCAATGCCTATTTAGGATTGAATACTCACAACTATTCTTTCCGTTATTCTCAGAGTTTACATCATTCTGTCAAGGTTTCTTTTTGCTACTCTCACAAGAGGGTTTAGGAAATTGTGCGATGCATACATGTCCCTGTGCATAGAGCTAAATATTGTAAACATAGCTATTGTACCTCTGAACTAAATAATATTCATTTTCACACTTGGACAATATTTTTAATATACTGTGAGTGGGCCATAGTATTGTACTTGAGTGACAAGGTTAAGTTATGGAGTGAAGCTTCCCACATGTCTGACATAGCCAGTGCCAGCTGGATCCAAGACTGATCTGCCACTGGCTAAGGCCAAGAACATCAGCATCAGTGGTAGTGCTTCTGGGATAGCACACTGACCAAGGAGGGCAAAAAGCTACTGTGTAATTGCAACCACAGAGGAGTTTGATTTTGTGAGAGGAATTCAACAGACGCCCAGGTCAGTAGAGCAGAAGAGGCAGGAGCTGCTCCAGGCACCAGAGATGAGATTCCTCTGCAGCCCTGCTGCAGCCCATGGTGAGGCAGTTGTGCCCCCGCAGTCCACGGGGGATCACCGGAATGCAGAGACCCACCCGCAGCCCTTGGAGGATCCCACACCAGAGCCAGTGGATGCCCAAAGGAGCCTGTCCCACCAAGGGAAGGCCATGCTGGAGCAGGCTCCTGACAGAAGCTGTGGCCCCATGGAGACAAAAGCCCATGTTGGAGCACATTTTCTGGCAGGATTTGCGTGACCTCATGGGAGCCCATGCCCCTCGAAACACCACATCCTGTTGAAGAGCCCATAGTGGAGTAGTTTGAGAAGAACTGCAAGCCATGTGAAGGACCCACACTGGAGAACTCCTGGAAGAACATTCTCCCACGAGAGGAACCCCACGCTGGAGCATGGGAAGAGTGTGAGGAGTCCTACCCCTAAGGAGGATTTGGCAATGGTTGAAGAACAGAATGCAACCCCCTTTCCTAGTCCCCTCACACTGTTCTGGAGAAGCAGCATAAGATATCAGGAGTAGTACTGAAACCATGAGGAAAGGAGGGGTAGAGGGAATTTAAGATTTGGTTTTATTTTCTCAGTACACTTCTTTTATTTGATTGGTAGTAAATTCTATTACTTTCTTCAAGTCAAGTCTCTTTTGCCTGGTATAGTAAGTGACAAATGATCCCTCCCTACCCTATCTCTCCTTATATTTTCTCTCCCCTATCCATCTGAGGAGGGGAGTGATAGAGCAGCTTTGGTGGCCACCTGGCATCCAGCCAGGGTCAATCCTCTACAGCCATTATAGTGAACCATTTCTTCTTGTATTCTTTTACTTATCCTGTTTTCAAAGGCCAGTAGTGAACTTGCAGTCGTTATATATTTTAAAAGTCAATAGTTCACACATGAAACACCAATCAGGTCCCTATTGTAAGCAATTCAATAACTCCTCATTAGAAAAATGCTTAAGGAAAAAAACATTGGGGCACCGCCATTCACTTTTGCTAAATCAGGATGAATTCTACACTGAAATTACCTATTGACAGCTAGTACTGCTCTGCAATGGTTTGACTGATTCACCACTGTGACCCAGTTCAAATGCTTGTATTCAGAAGAAACACATAAGAGAAAGTACATTCCATGCAACAGACAGGGAGTAATTTAATTTCACAATTGAAAGAAATAATAGACCCATTAAAGGAAAAGTGTTTGGCAATTAACATTACATTACACGTGATAGAGATGTATTTTTATTTGATGGAATTGTCAGCATTCTGTTAGGGTCTCAAATTATCTTATTTGTCTCTGTTGAATGATCTCCCATTGGTGGCAGGAAAAACATCTTGGCTCTCTCCTGGCCACAGAATAAAGTTAGCCTCATCAATGATCAGATCAGGCATACATTTATCTTGCTGCTCAAACCTATGATCAGAAGCAGAACTGCTTGAGAGGAAGCACTGAGCAGCTTCAATTACATTGTTTGCTTTACCTTACAAGTTCCCTTCCCCCAGTCCTAACAAAATAGCTGATTGTCTCTGTCCACTGACCTTTGTTTTACTAATTATATATCTGGTATTGGCCATAAATTCCTAGTAAGGCAGAATTCCACCATACCCTATCTTTCACATCCTTCTCACAAGTATTCCACTTCACTGTGTATAAAGTGTGATAGCTTCTTCTAGTTTTGTCTTACTAGTTTAGCCACAGGTCAATTTTGGCCAATTAACCATCCCCTTCTATGACCTACCTGTGAGTTTCTCATGTTATCAGTTTTGAAGCTTAATTTGTTGTTAGGAACAAGCCTTCTTACTACATTAAAGTCCAAAAATAAGTGCTTGCTGGCATAGCAAATGAATGGAAGAGAGCTAGAAGAAACCTGAGACATTCCACCTGAAAATTAGGTATGAAATTAGAAAATACTTCCCTACTTACCTTCCGCCTTGATCACTGTCATGTTCCAGCTCCCCTCACACTGCTTCAGTCTGTGTGCCCAAGTATGGAAAGCCACTTCTTTTTCTCTGTCAAAAGCAGCTCTGCTTCCATTTTTACAGAGCATGAGAGAATTGAGCCTTCCATTTGAACTAAAAATAGTGAATGTTCTGAAGTGATCAGGAATTGAAAATCATTTCCATCGTTTGCTATACCTCATTTTATTTCTCACTCCTCAAAGAGTGAAGAGAGGTATTTAAATTATTTTCTTCTCTTTTTCATTATCACTTTATGGTTTTGTCTACATGAGCGTTGATTTGAAGACCACAGGAATTCACATTTTTCCTTCAGAAGTTCTCAGCTAGCTTCCTGAAATGCCTTTATTCAGATTCCTGAAATATCTTATTATGTAGAAAAATCTTTAGTCCTGATAAATCCATTAACTTTTCTATTTAACCTACTCCCCATTGCTCAAACGTGAGGTTGAACATTATTTATTGTTGCCGTAACTGAAGATATGAATAATCTAATCAAAATAAAAGAAACAGTTATCCTTAGTCCAGCTATGCCAAGTTAATCTACATATTCCAGGAGCCTTTGGAAGCTTGAGACAGTGGAGGTGGCTCTGCCCAAGCAAAATGGGGCACCAGAGCTCAGCAAGTTCTCAGCAGACTGAGGACTCAGTAGTGGGAGGTAGGTCAGTGTTCATGGAGGGAGCTCCCCTCCCTCCTCCTCAGTCTGGAGTTCTCACGTAGATTCCCAGTTTGCTCCCAGCGTAAGTCTGGAAGCTGATGGAGAGCCAGCCTCAACAGAGAGAAAGGTGCAAAGGTTGGCCGTGCCATGACTCCTACAAGCGGTCAGACTGTGTCTGTACAGTCATTCAGAGACCTTTATCTCAAAAAAGCAGGACAGTGGTCACTTGGCCTACAGCCTGCTGTGCAAATAAGCTCAAACCAGCTCAGGCCAAGGCAAGTCCAGAGGTACCCAGAAATTACCTGGTCAATGTTATTAAAAAAGGCGGTGTACTCCTATATTTTGACAGAATATTGAGTAGGGTACTCTTTAGCATACTAATCTGTATTAAAGCACAAGTGCTAATGTCCAGGTTTAAAGCAGAATGAAAGAAATAGTGACTTTCAAATAAATAAAATTACTGTTAAATCAGCACCTTTGGTAGTTATTTGTTAAGTAAGCAAATGGTAATTACTGTAAAGGCACAACAACTGTACCACTGAGGAAGGCAGAAGGAAAACAATGTATCATGATTCAATAAATTGTTCTGATAATACAATAAATTCTAATTCAATTGGTAATTGTGAAATTAAACATTCTTTCTTCCAATAATATAATCTCAAGTTTGTTCAGAAGACATACTAAAACAGAATCCCTGAGCTAATAGTCTTGTACTCTAATCCTCATTTTGAACTATATTTGTTGCAGCGGCCCTCTTGTTAGAGGGTAGGATAAGCCAAGACACTGACTTCTTGCTTGTCACAGCATGAAATGGGTCCTGGTTTGCTCTTCTTTACAACTCAGCCATCCTGACTCCAACTATTCACTGACTCTGGCTACAGCAAGCTCCTATTGTCAGCTTCCCTTGCAGCCTCTGACTGCTGGTTATTTCCTGCTAAACTCTGACAGCATGGATGAGTTTGCAGACTCTGACTGCAGGCTTTTACCCAGCTAGACTGTGACTGCAGGTTCCAACAACAGGCTCTAACTGCAGACCCAGACTGATTTTACAATCAGGATTATCTTTCCCCAGCATCCTTTTTCTTCCTCATTGTCCTCTCAGTCCCACTTCCTCAACATCCTCACTCATGATTCTACTCTTACCAGCTAACCCACTCCCCTTTATCACACTTATCTTTATTGGAGATAGCTGTAACTCATCAGGGGTGAGACTGTATTGGGTAATTAACTCAGCTACTATATGTCAGGGGCAAGATCAACTGTATTCCCTTCTCCTGCAATATTGATGAATCCTAAAACCTTTGGGTCAGCTGAGCTCAGCACTCTTGAGGTCCTTCAGGTAGGTCTATTGAGCACTTCCCTTGCAGTGTTTTTGTTCTTACTAACTTCCTGTTTTACTCATATTTCTTATTCAGGTCATTCAGAGTGATAGCACCCCTACTAAAGATTGGTTCTGTAATTGCTTCTGTTTTGCTGTCTGGTCAAGACCTACATATTTCCTCTTATTCCTTTTCTGGTGCTCCAAGACATCCATTCAGAGCCAGCTAAGCAAATTCAGAAGTATCCACATCTGATTGAAAACATGAGAGATAACAAACACTCATGCTTTAAGGATTCCTCTGTGACTAGTGCCATCCTACACACAGACTCCTTCCTTTTGTCTGCCACATCTTCTCATTCTCCTTCCACACATAAATTTCAGGTCTCTCAGCATTTGAGGAACTGCTTGTCCAAGAAATTCTCAAAAGGCTACATAGTTACTCATAACAGATTTCGTTCTTATCTGATTAGTAACTTCCAAACTTTCCTGATAATCTGGGGTCATCAGATTCTGTAATGAGATTCTTTAGAATCTTTAGATACAGAAAGGATATGCGCAGGGTTTTTAGGTTTGGGAAAAGTTATAGGTTTTTGAAGAAGGGGTAGAGGTAGGGGAAAGGGCAGGGGGAAGAGGAAGTGGGGGCTTAGATTTTTTTGTGTGTTTTTTTTAACTCTCTTTGCTTAAACAATAGCAACATTATTCTGTAAGGATAGAATAGTTTTGTTTTTGTTATATTTTTATGTTTAGAAATTTCCTTATATAGTTTCCAGTTAATAGTGTTTTAGAATTTCTAAGAAAAAATTACAGTGGGATTTTTTGGAGGATAATTTTTTTTACTTAATGTAATAAGTTTTTTAGTTCATTTTTCTGTATTTTTATCTCAGATTTTTCTTTTACAAGTGTTTCTGGTTTATTATAAGTATCTTATTTATTTTTTGACACATTTTCTATTATTTTCTTCTTTTCCCCAGGGTATTCTTTCTCACCTGAATGTCCAATATGACTTTGTGAGAGAACAGTATTTAGTCTTCTTCTCTTTCTTGGGGGGTTTCCAGTAGGAAATTAATTTGTAGTTATTATATGGTTTATAAAATGAATTTTAAAGAGGTTAGTTGTGGCGTTTTTTATAATTGAATATGTGGTACTATTTGTTGGTTTAGTTTGTGTCTCAGAAATTGTGTACAGAGCATGATTTTAGGAATAATAGAATTGAGTTTAGAAGAAGTGATAATGGGACGAGTGTTTTTTTGTACTGTGAGAGTAGTATTAGTATTTTTTGTTAAAGGCTTCTGCTTGTTTTTAGTAAAAGCAGGTAATAAAGATAGGGATTGATTGTTAAAATTAGGAAGTTACAATTGTAAAGTAATTATAGGAAAATTTTTATTCTTTTTAAGGTTTGGGGTATTTAAATTTAGGTTTTGAGTGGCTGGATATATAGAAGTAGAAATTTTAGGGGAACATTCCTTGTGTCTTCCTCTTTACCATTCCTTATTTGTTATGCTTGCTGTTGCATACTTATATATACATAGTATATGCAATTTCTTTAAAAGAGAAAGTTGAATTATGCAAGATTGGGAGTTCATTTTCTGAATGGGAATTATTAAATGTAGTTAGAGATTTTGTACTTCCCACTTTTGGTGATCAGACTGGTATTTTAAAGTGTAGGTTAAAATATTAATTTCAGTCTCAGAAATTCAAGTCTTTTAAGATGTTTCAACTAGAGAGACTTTTAAAAGCCTTGATTTTTACAACAGTGACACAATCCTGGATAGATCTCAGGATGTTATTATAACCAACTGGTCGCAACAGTAACTACAATTGCAGTTACTAGCAGTTGTGTTTAAAATGTTTGAGCTATGTCAAGATATTTGTTTTTTCATGCCATGAAAAGTAACTGAGTTCTTGGCAACATTTTTCCTCTTTTATGTGTCATATTGAACAGAGACATCTAAATGGTGTGGTCAAGGTCAAGAGCTAGCAACATAAAAATATGTAAAGAAAATTTGAAAAGAAACCCCACAAAGCTTCATCAACTTTTACCTCTTCTTAATTTACTATTTATTTAATGAAGAATATGCTATAACTTACAATAATAGTGAAATTAAGAAAAACAGGCTTATATTCTAAATATTCCATTATCTCTGTGCATTAAAACACTGGCCAATAAACTTATCTGGCATTTCTTCAGTAAATGTAGCAATATGTACAAATCATATAATCCATAAAGAAAACATGGCATCAAAATACACAGTCCTTTCAAGTTCTTATCACTATGCCCACAGGATAATGCTTGCACCTTCTTCATTTTTAAAATATTTTTTAAAAAATAGTTTTCAAAGAAAGAAAGGAAGAAAAGAAAAGCTTTCTATTTTTTTTTAAATATAGGAAAACTATTAAAGTAAGTTTAAAAGGCTTTAAATAATTAATTCAGAAAAAGCTTTCTAGTGATAGACATGTCTATGTAATATATTCTGTCCTGCAAAATAACTTTTCCTGCTTAAAAAATATCTTAGCTTTTGGGATGTTTTTTCTTTTTACAATAACTCGATGTGAATACAGAAATGATTCACCTAGCACAGTACAGCTGTTTGAAGATTAATGAATTGTTTCATTGAGTTCAAGCTTTCCACTTGTTTCAGCTATGCATTAGTGGTACAATTCATTTCACTACACTGGGGTTTTGTCACCCAGCACTCTCTGTGGAATTCTACTAGGATAAGTATTCTTTAATTAAATCTTTAAAATGTCACCGATGTTGCATTCTACAGGTGAAATGTAAAAATGCCTTCAAGGTTTACAAAATCTTTAGTATTCAGTGGGTGAAGTCAAAGGACATAGAGAAAACCTCTAGGCTGATAATTTCTAAGTATGTTTAGCTGCAAACATTTAATGAAGAGATATTTACAATTTGACTATGAAAGATTGGTCACTTTAAGGTTATCAAGGTGAAACAATGCAATAGCTCATTCACTCCAGAATTTAATCTTCCATATTCTTAGTGTTGGAGACTATGAGATACTTCGGATTTCAACTGGAAGTCTAAGCATGGGACTATTTCCATTCACACTGCAGCATTTTTTGAAGGTGGGACCTGAAATTAAATCTCCTTAAGACTATGCTGTGAAGTCCAGTTTAAGCATGCTGCATGCCATTCTTAAACATACAAACATTATATATATTTTTTTCTTTTTTCAGTATAACAAAGTTTATGACCTTAAGACACCTTAAAATCATTCTCTCTTTCTTCAAGACAAGGAGGATTTTTTTTTTTTCTTAACTGCCCCTCCATGGCTGGCAGATTGATGGATGTGATTGTCCCCTCTACTCTGCCCTTATGAGGCCCCACATGGTGCACTGCATGCAGCTATGGACACCCCAACATAAAAAGGACATCGACCTATTGGAGTGATTCCAGAAGAAGGCCACAAAAATTATTTCTCCTATGAAAAAGGCTGCAACATTTGGTGTTGTTCAGACTGGAGAAGGCTCTCAGGAGACCTTACAGTAGTTTTTTTAAATATAAAGGGGGCTTAGAAGAAAGATGAGAGGCTTTTTACCAAGGCCTCTAGTGACAGTATAAGGAATAACAGTTTTAAAATTAAAGAGGGTAGGTTTATACTGAATGTAGAAAGAAATTATTTACGAGTGTGGGGAGGCACTGGAACCCAGAGACATTGTGGATTCCACATTCCTGGAAGTGATCAAGGTTCAGGTTGATTAGGGTTTTGAGGAGCCAAATACAGTGGATGTTGTCAATGTTGAAGGCAGGCAAGTGGGATTGGATGGTCTTTGAATACCCCTTCCAATGCAAAGGGTGCTGTGATCCTATGACTCTTTTTTCCATATCAGTATTTGATTGCAATATTTAAAATACTGAGCACATTATTAGTTTATTTATTTTTAAATTTTCTACTTTAAATAATTTATCTTAATGCTGTTCTTTGGCTAGAACTGTGACTTCCATCATAGACTCTCTCAGATTCATTGTCTGAAGTATCTGGGTAAGAAACTCATAACTTGAAATTCAATGTCTTCAAGGAGTTGGGACATAAATATTACTAGATCTCTGAAATATGGGTAAAAATATGATAAAAATTGAGAAAAAGATCTAGTTCATGAAACATTATTCTAGACTGGAGCTGTCAATATGATCTACAAGTCTTTTGGAATGAGGCTGCTATTTCTGTTAGGTCTATGATGGGTGGGTGCACTTCTCAAACAAAACATTTGCTAAACACCTAGGTTTCCAAATCCATTATTTATATTCATACCTGAAAAAGAAAAGATTCAGAAATAGGAAACCAGATAAGAACTCTAAATCTTTTGATAGAAGACTTCTATCCAGACAGCTATTTTCTCATCTTTGCTCATCCTAACTGTAGGCTCCACATATCAATTCTGTTCTCAGTCACAAAATTCTCAAACTTCAAAAAGACTTCTTTGAAGCAAGCCTTTGAGATAGCTAGAATAACTAACTTTGAGGTGGTTATTTGGTCACCGAAGAGAGAAAAGTGGTCACATTCTTTTTCTTATGCTTTCTTTTTCTTTAGTCTGTTAGTATTTCAAAGCTTGAAATTCTGTTCTTTTTGTAACTTACTGAGTGAAAGATTCATGGCTTTCATTTGAATGATATCATTAGTCATATAAGAGAAAAGTGACTAAGACAAAAAGAGAGGGAGTTTCATGGGGAATAAAAAGTCATTATATCTTAGTCACAAAGTTTTCTAATCTGAAAGAGTACCTACAGTACCCTACAGAAATGCTTGTGAAGTGCTCAGCCCAATCAAATCTCCCCATGCTTGTCCTTTGAATTCTTTATTTCTAGCCTCTGTTGCATGCATATTTAATCAGACTTCTCAATTCTGTATATGCAAAGGAAATTTTAAATATAATATGCTCTATAGAAAGGAAAAGGACCCATTAACTCACTTGCAAAGCTGATTATTAAATTTTCAGAAAATACCTTATGCGATATGGAGTTGTGCCACAAAACAATCTATTGCAGACAGTATCTAGATATTTAATTAATCATGTCAATTTTATCTGAATATTTACTAAATATTTTACTCAGATTTAATGAATACTAACTATCCTATGCAGTTTATTCATTATTATTTTTAGCTGGCCTAAAAAGAGAAAGGAAGGATAATACAGAAGGTATAAACTAGACTTTTAATATCAAGGTGATTTTAAAAGAACTATCTACCTCCATCAACAGAGTGGCTTGCAGACCAGAGTCCTCATGAGGTCTTCATATATAAATCCTTGGGCATTCTTTCTCTATGGTATTTGAAAAAAACATAAATGGGAAGCTGAATAACACTTATCATTCACAGAAACTTGAATATTTCTGAGATTCACGAACCATTGTCTGTTGGTGTCCTCTCTTTAGACTTGCACTAAAAACTATCTTCAGGTTCTGAGAAATCCTTATACCACATATAATCTCTTGTCAAATCCTTTATTTTGTCAAGTTAAATTGGAGGGTGATAGGCTAGTGCTGCTTGTCCTGTTTTTCTCAGGTATTTTGTCTTGTAGCTACACACCTATTCAAGATAAGAGATACTTGCACTGTCTTCAGCAGTTTAGAAATTTAATTTGGAGGGGATAGACCCATATCTAATATTTCTCTGACCATGTTGTCACAAACGTAAGGGCAAATTTCCATGAATGCAAATTTCCATGCACATCACAACGTAAGACATTTAAATTAAGAAGGTGGTAAGACCAAGGTTGTTGAGAGGAGTGGATAGAAATTTCTCAGGTTTATGGATATGGTGATCTATCTTTCATGACCTTCACACTTCCAGAAAACAACATTGAAAACAACATTTAAGTTTCTTGCAGATGACGAATCATAAGGCTACAGAAAAAGGAGGGGGACAAAGGTATGATTTACCTTAGATAAAACAACCTTATTAGTAAAGATTTACTAATATTAGACCAATTTTCAGTAATAATGACGATTTTTGTGAATTCATTCACTAATATTCTAGATTATGCCTGTTGTCTGTGTTTCGGTTTATTGACATGCTTCAGGTCTCTACTAAAGAACTTTTCTGCTTAGCTCAGGTTGTCATGACCCATGAATGTATTTCACAAGATGAACAAGTGCTCATTAACTGGGATGATTCTTAAATAGAAGAAGGAAATCTTATAAATTGTACACTGAACTTTGGTAGATATAGTTATTATATTTATTTTATTTAAAAATTGTTTAACTACACTGTTATTTAAGGAATGAGATAGACAATAAATACATTGCTTTATATCAAGCAGTCCATGTATTTAATGGATGTTTTATATTTTACAGAGGAAAACACTACTAATCATTCTATCAAGTCATCAGAGCAGATGTTGAGGATTGTTGTGATGTTCCTACCTACATTACTGGTGCTTCCAAAGAAAAAAAGTATATCTTGATAATAATTTGCATCTGTTGACCTATCTACATAGAATCTATATTTAGGAATTCTTTTTTAAAGCAAATTACTTCTGAGGATTTTTAATATACATATTCATATATATTTAATTTCTCTTTAAGTTTCTGGGGCAGGTGGGGGAAAAAAAGAAGAAACCACTGAGAGTTATTGACTGAAATTCTAGGATAGATTTTAAACAGTCATAATTCTTTATGAAAATCAATCATCTTGAATATATGTTTCTCCCAAATATTTTGCATTGTGTATTAAACCCTTTTCCACAGAAAAGATTTTAAAACACAGATCTCTGAAGACAGACTTCTAAGTGAGTATGCAGGTTACAGCCAATCTAAAATGAATTTTGATCTTGAATAGAGAATGGGAAATAATGACAGTTGAGATGTGTTCAACACTTCTGAGACTTGTAATGTTCAGTTGCTGTCTATAAGAGCACCTCTGAGAAATGAAGCTCTTAAAATTTTAGCAGTTATCACTACAGTATATTAGCTTTTTAGGATGGTAGTATTTCATGAATACAATTTTTGTAGGTGTATGGCCAGATGTTGCTCTTTCTTTCATGTGATTGCTGATTTAAACACAAAAGTCATCTATTCCACCACTTGATGCAACTGGGGAAAAAATAAATAGTTGTTTTGCAAGTTCTCTTAGTCTGGAGTTCAGTATCCTCTGCTCTGAAGGGAGTTTGAATTTCAACCCAGCAAAAAAATAATTAGAAAAAAAGATTGTTGCCATTTGAACAATAGAATGTCAAAATCTGCCATATTAACATTATTTTAAAATATTCAACCCTGAAGCAGTTCTAGCCAACTTTGAATATGCTAAATAGGAGATGGAACAGAGACCAGGTGGCCTTCCAGCAGCAGGAAGCAATATAGGAGAAAAACAATGAGAAACTTAAAATGTATAGTTTAGGATATTTTCTGCAGAGAATTTTTTTACAGCTCTCTGAAGTCAGCACCTGCAATTTTCTCTTCTTCAGCATTTACTGAAACTTCTGCAGAGCTAGTAAAAGTAATTATTTTATTTGAAATCCTTCCACAGTCTCTTGTGCTCTTGCTGTTATATTATCAGTTCTGCCACTCTGCTCTCCTGCTAAGGAGTCTTGTTTATTAGGCAGAAAGAAAGATAGCACTTCTAAAGTTACACCTAAGAACGCCCTTACTATGGTACAATATTTTGTATATTTGTTTCTTTGGTGGTTTGAAGTGAGTTCTCTTCAGTATTATTAATTATTATATATTGACAGCAGTGAATATCGTTAGTGTGGTTGTCATAACATGGACATTATGGAAAATGAAGAAGGGCCTGTCAGTGAGGTGGTACACACTGATACAGGGTATATGTATATATGATTTAACATTTTAATTTTCTCCACTTGTATAAATGAAGAAAACTGAAGCTGCAATAAACGTTTTAAGATCTTTTCTTGGTGGTAAAAATAGAATCAACTTCTTCCAAATAAAAATACAGCACATGGAAGAAAGGAATAATCCTAAATATTACATTATAAGAATTTTAAAGTAATAATCCAGAGATGTAAGGATAGAGTCGGACAAAACAAAATTAACTCCAGAGACAATAATCCATATTTTTCAGCAAAATGCTCCTTTTTTAAAGTAAAGAAGCACATTCTGCTTGAATCTTTTCAAGTCTATCTGGGCAATATACTGGGAAGCATGCGATATTGAAGGACCAAAAAAGAACTTTCCTAATTCTACTGTGTTCCTTTCTGAATAAAGATTCAGGTTAAGCACCTCCTAATGTTTCTGATTCCTTAAAACTAACAGAAATTCTATACTCTTTCCAAAAATGTAGCATTCCTATTCTACATTCTTTTGAAAATAATTGGTATCCTGTTTTCACTGCATTTCACTGACTGCTCATCCAGCCCTTATTTCAGCTATTTTTCTATGAGGATGTTATGGAAGTCAGTGCCAAAGACCCTCCTGAATTCTGGGCAGTCAGAATTCACTGCTCTCTACATGTTGGGGTGCATCATCATAGAATCATTAGGTGGGAAAAGACCATCAAAATAATGAAGCCCAAACTTCCACAAGTCCAAAAATGACTATGTCCCTAGGTGGAATGAACACACATGCATTTTTTTAAGATCTCCACGGATGGTGTTTCAGCCACTCTCCTAGGTAACCTGTTTCAATGACTTAACTACCTTTTCAGTGACAAAATTTTTCCTAATCTGTAATCTAAACATCACCTTGGTACAGCTTGAAGTAATTTCATCCTCTCATTTGTTATGTGGAAGAAGATATAAATGCTTACCTCACTACCACATCCTCTCAGTTGTGGAGAGTGATAACCTCTCTCCTGAACGTCCTTTTATCCAGGCTAAATGATCTCAGCTCCCTCAGCCACTCCTCATAAGAATTTTGCTCCAGACCCTTCCCCAGCTCTGTTGCTTCAGCCCTTCAATGTTGTTTATAGTGAGATGCCCAGAACTGGACACGGGATTTGAAGTGCAGCCTCACCAGTGCTGAGTACAGGGAGGGGGACAATCCCTGCCCTGGTCCTGCTGTTCACACTGTTGCTGGCACAGGCCAAGGATGCCATTTGCCTTGGTCTCCTGGGCACACCCTGGCTCATGTTCAGCCAGATGTCCACTAGCAACCCCAGCTCCTTTTTCCCTGGGCAGCTTTCCAGCCACTCTTCCCCAAGTCTGTAGAACTGCATGGGGTTATTGTGGCTCAAGGAGAGGATACAGAACTTTGCTTTTTTGTAGCTCATACAATTGGCCTCAAGCCACCGATGCAGCCTCTGCAGATCCCCCTGCAGATCCCTCCTACTGTCAAGGAGATCAGCACTGCTGCCCAGCTTGACACTATCAAGGTATCTGGTTAGTCAGGCATAGCTTGATGATAGCTTGATCTGCTTTATGAACTCATGTTGGCTACTCCTGAAGATTTTTTGTCCTTCATGTGCCCGGAAATTAGGATTAGATCCATAACTTTCTGAGGGATCAAGTGAGTCTCATCAACTTGCATTTCCCTGGATCCTTATATCGCTGAAATGTGAGCTTTGCTCTTCATACTGAAAAATGGTACATTGATATCAAAACCAGAAGAGCAATTATTTTTATCACCTTTTATAAAACTAAACTTATCTTGAAAACTTTCCTTGATAGGGCACCTTCACATTTTCTTCTATTATGAAGAATGAATTATGGATACACAGTAAAAGTTCTGTCACACCCCAATTACCTCATTTCCAGCAGACTACTCATGACTGCATCTGTGGCTGAATTAGAAAATATCTTGCAGGTTAATGAGATCTTGGTTAAGTACACTGAAGCTGGACAAGGGAAATCATCTTCTTTTTTTCCATATTTAATAAAAATAAATTTAACCTATAAAACAGGAGCAATGGGGATTGTTTTCTAGATGCTCTATGAATTTTAAAACAACTAATGAATTTCCTATTTCAAACTCATATCACTAAAACAAATTTTGTCTTTAGGAGGAAAAATGTAGTTTTCCCTTCCTTTCAGAAGAGTGGCAGAATGGTACAACAATTGAAAAGAGGCATATAAACAAATCCCTGTAAATACTGCTTATAAATGCTTGGCATGTACTAACATATAAAAAAATGCTTTCTTTCCAAATAGAACGTTGTAATTTTACCTGGAAACACTAATATTAAAAAGGCATACTAAATCAACTTTTTAGAATTAATCTAGGAAAAGTTATCTTGGTTTTTTTTCCGGGGGGGAAAAAAAAAAATGGAACACTGAGATATTCATGTGCATATTTCAACAAATTTCATTTCCAAGTACTGAACATAGCATTCCCAAAATTTAAAAAAAAAAAAGAAGAATGAAAATGTATACATTAAGAAGTTGTTTCTTCCTTTTTCAACTCACATGACATCTTTCTACTGTGATATCAGATTAACAAAAAGCACAACCATAGAATCATAAACCTTCTGGATTGAAAGACAACTTTGCAGGTTATATAGTCCCACTCTCCTGCAATGATCACAGACATCTCCAACTAGATCACAGTACTCAAAGCTCAGTCCAATCTGACCTTGAATGTTTCCAGGGATAGGACATCTACAACATCTCTGAGCAACCTGTGTCTTACCACCTTTGTCATAAAACTTTTTTCCTCATATTTAGTGTGAATTGACTCTTTAGTTTAAAACCGTAAGTCCTTTCTACAAGCCCTGTTAAAAAGTTGGTTCCCATATTTCTTTCAAGCCAACTGTAGGTACTGATAGAGTGTCCCTGTAGGTTTCTCTTCTCCAGGCAGAACAATCCCAGATTGCTGAGCCTTTCCGTGAAGAAGAAGTGCTTCATCACTCATCATTTTTGTGGCCCTCTGGCCTTTCCAACAGTTTGTGTTCTTTATGTGCTGAGGACACCACCTCTGGACACAGTACTGCACATGGGGTCTGCAGCAAAGGAGCAGAATCACCTCTCTCAACCTTTTTCTGCAGCACATGATGTGGTTGGCTTTTCATTCTGCAAGTGCGCATTGCCAGTTCATGTTCAGCTTTTCATACACCAGTATCTCCAAATCCTTCTTGGTGAGGCTGCTCTCAATCTGTTCAACCCCCCACACAGGGGTTGCCCCACCCCAGGTGCGGCACCTTGCACTTCACCTTGTTGAACCACATGAGATTCCCGTGTGCCCACACTTCTTGAGCTTGTCCAGGTCCCTCTGGATGGCATCCATCCTTCAGGTGAGTCAACTGCACCACTCAGCTTGGTGTCACCAACATAATTAAGAATAAATAAATTACTGTTATTGCTCAACTAAATACCTGATAACTAAGGAACTCAATATGTGTGTGGTATTTTACAATGCCTGATTTATGTACCGATTTTACCACAAGTGAATATGGTATGGCTGTTGCAGATACAAAGAAAAATAACTTTTTCACAAATTCTGCAACACAATTACTGTTCTATTCCATCTAAAGCTGTGCAAGCACTCATATTCTTATGTTACTGTGCTATCTTGGTTTAAATACAAAACATCTCTGTATTGTCATGGTTCCTAAGCACAATAAAACACACATTATCTCAAGGATTAAAGAGAAGAGTACACATTTTCATTTGAAAATGACAAAAATGACAAAAGGACAAAAAAAGGCATTTTATCTAGCAAAATTCAAATTGCTTCTTCTACCTGGAAAATTTCATACCAAAATGCTTTTTAAAAGACTAATATTTCTTATAATATTTCTAGGATTATATGCTTCTTAGAATGAAGCAGCTCGTGAATGAAAAAAAGAAAAATATAACAAGAAAAATAAAAAGCTCTGACACATTTGGAAAATTCAGATACTGTTTTGTTTTTGTTTTTAAAAGTAATTTTTTACAATCTGGAGTTGCCTGGAAAAAACCCTGGAAATTTCATTAAAACTCCACAACTTGCAAAAGCATTGTTCAGAATGAGTATTCAGGTTTAATTACAATCAAGAAATATTGTTTCACCAAAGTCCTGAAAATCAGCTGACAGATAACCTGACTTTAGCATCAAAGATTAGGTCATGGCTTCTCATATACTGAGTCTTGTGCATCACCATTCACTCAAATTAACCATTTGCTTTCTCCAAGTATTATTTCATGATCAACATCAAATACAATTTGTATCAAAGACACATCTGTGTTCTCATTAATCACATTTATCAGTAGTCAATGTTCTGATTACAAGTCTTGCAGACATGACTGCAGGTTCCAGAACCTTCACAACACAAGACTAGTAGCCCTCATGCAATTTTACAACAAAACTACTCCACAGTTTTCTATACCTGAGACACATCCACTAGGTCTGCATAAAGTAATGATGTCCTTCAGTAAAACTGTGTCTTATAATTCATATATTGAATTCCCTACAAGTGCATAAATGTATACAGAAATTGTTTATGGGCATTAACTGTACACGAGGATCAGTCAAGATCAGTTTCTGCCATAAGATGAAAGAATTTAGAAGATGTAGTTTGGTAAAGCAAAAGAGCTACGATGCTTGAGCCACAAACAACCTGACAAGGTTCTATTATTAGGAACTTAGAGACAATATTTTAATTTAAAATGAAAGATCATTAGGCTAAAATCTCTCTTACAAAGAAATATTAACCATTGGTATTCCAGGATGTTGAGAACATTTTCACATGAAATATTTGGCTCACACTGAAATTAAAGTCTCTCACTTCAACAACCTTGGTTCTTAAAGAGACACTTCTGGGTTTTTTTTCACAGAGATCTGAGCAGTCAAAGCGCTATTGTTAATTAAACAAACATCACAATTACATAAAGCATCTCAGCTATGACAGAAGTTGATCTTTACACTTCATTAACCCGGTTATTGTTTTTTGTAATGTTTTCAGAAGCCTCAGAGGACACAGCCATCAAGGTGTATACTGCTAATTTTGAAGTTGAACTTTAGATCTGTTAACACTGCTTTTGTACCATGTTAGACATTTGTGAAAATGAAACTGCAGAAAACAATAAAAAAAGAACAATAATTTCTTTTTCTTTGTAGAGTAAGTTTCAAGGAATAATGTCAATTATTAATGATTAATAATTTCAAGGTTTTTGTTTATCGTATAGGGATAGGGTAAGCACTTTCATAAGTATGTAAGCAATGCTTCCCAGATCTAATTTTTTCTTTTATATTCTCACGAGAAATAATACATAATAAGAAAGAAAAAACCCAACCCATAAATAACTGTAAGTATAAACCTTTCCCTATAAGATAACTTGACAATATTTATATTGTTCCCTATTCCATCAGCAGGAGACAATGGAAAGGGAAAAGTGTTGTCTTTGTTTAAACTGTATGCATAAACTGTACCAGCTGGTGCACTCCGTTGGGAACTGAGATGTGGGTCAGCACATTGCATCATCAGCACTTCTTCAGCAAATCCACCTGCCTGAGTAAACAGACAATATGGGGCCCCAGTGTAGTAAAGTACATTATTAAACAGATAACTTCCTAAATTTGTAGCCTTCTTAGCATTTTATTTCAGTAATATCAGCCTTTCTTGAATAAAAGTATTTAATTTTTTAACTAGCTTCAGTGAGCTGATAGGTTCTTTATTAACAGTATAAAGGTAAAAAGTAACTTTGCTAATATAGCTATAGTACAGGGAAAATAAATCAACAGAACATAAAGTTTATTTACTTAGATGCTACTTATAAAAAATAATTGGCAACTATTTTATTGTCCTAAACTGAGTCTTAAACAGATGTTGGAAGTTTAGTTAGTTATTTTACACTGTAAGCTTTCTAGTAACCTTTGCTACATCTAGAGTTTAGCTTACTGTATAGGCAAAACCACCTTAGATATGACCCATATTTACATGCTGTAAATAATTATGCATTTAGTTTTCCTGCTCTGCCTTGGAAGATGTTTAATTCCAGGGGAATCAATTCTTCTTCATCTGAAAGGACAGGCCTATTAAAAACAGAGAACCACACCAAAATAAAATAAAACCCCCAAACCAAAACACATGCAGTCATGATAATCGAAAGCAGATGGGATAAACTGAATACAGCATAAGCATAAATAAAGACTGAAAGACCTCATGAAAATCTGAAAGTCAAAGCTTGTCTCTTTGGAATAAGCTGCTGCGGGTTGGCCTTCAATGAAAGCTCTTGATGTTTAGAAGGGTAGTTCAAGATCTCTGTCTTGTGAATTAATCAGCATATTCATATTTTGGAAAGGTTATAAAAGGCATAATGTTGGGTGAACATTAATGTATGAAAAAAAGTCGCTCTTTCTTCCCGGGAAGTGAACTGCTTCTTATTGAAACAAAATGTATTTTAAATGAACAATTTAGAAGCTATTTAAAATATTCCAGCAGTATTTCTGTTCCATTATTCTTGTAATTTCTTTTTTGCATTTGAATTTGCATGTCTAAAATCCATGTTGGTTGATGTTGTAAATATTCAACAGAAAATATAGTAAAAAAGTGTTCTTCTTTTAAACTAAAATATATAATTTTAGCTAAATGAAAAATATTAACTGTCGATGTTCCAGAAGTAATTCAGAAGTGTAGCCTCATAGATTCTCTTTATGAATGCATATGCATATTTATACACACATATATATACATATATATATCTCCAATAAGTAGACTTTATGATTATTTTTGTGAAGAACTACTTCCCTAGATTACGCTCACATACACTGAAATTCATTATGTGATAAGATTGTTGGACTTTTTGAGTCCAAAACATCAATAAAGAAATTTTTATTAGAACTGACAGAAAAATTCAAAGAAATATTGAATTTAAGTGGGTTTTCCATTACTGAGAATAACCATCCATGTATTAGAAGTGAGAAGTAGAAAACTGAGCTACATGTCCTTTAGAAACTGAGGATAAAGCAAAATTGTATTTAAAGACAGCATGAATTGAGGGGAGCCAATCTTGATCCTATTATGTTTAGTTGGTATGTCTATATCTTTTGAGAAGTCGAATAGCAGGAATGGGGGAGGTATTTATAAACACAGCTCTACAGTCAGCTGGATTTTAAGTGTTGGAAGATTTAGATTCCCATAGGGCTCTACTGTGTAGGTTTAACAAGCAAAATGCTTTGAACCTTTCCTCATACATCATGCTCTCCAACACTCCAATTACCTGCAAGCATTTCAAAAATCCACTCAAGCTTTTCAACTTTTTGCTTAAACTGGGAGAACCAAAGCCTGGTACAATATACAACATAAAGCCTGATACATTTGATATGCAATTTAACGACTGTAGAGTAGAGCAGGAATGGTAACATCCTCTGATCTACTTACTCTACTCTTGCTGATGCAACTCAGAAAAAGCTTATGATTTGTTGCTGCAATGGCACACTGCCAGTTGATGTTTTATTAGGGTCTATATGTAACAAAACTAAGTGAAATGTCCCCTGCCAAAGGATGAGCTTCTGGCAAATAAAGTGATGGTTTTAAAATGGTGTTGCTTAATTTCATCACTGATTAGAATATTATTCAAACATCTGTAATCCTATCTTGGAGACTAGAAATCATGTTTAATTGTTTAAACAATCTCCCTTCTCATCTCTGGCAAAGCAGACATTTATTATTCCATGTAGCAAACACGCGCTTTAACCGATGTACATGTGCAGAGAATATCTCTTACTTTCCTGCCACTAGTATGCATCTGGAAAGTATTGCTTAAGGCATCAAGAAATTGAAAAGCATTGTTGGGAACTGAGACTTGTAGAACAAAACCTCTAAAAAAAATCCCATATTTTTTCTCAAATATTTTGTAACAGCTAGGTAAAGAATTCCTTCTTAAAAAAATTGTTAGCAGTATTACCAATTTTTGTTACCAAACAATGATTTGACTATTCATATTTTTTTATTTCTACAAAATTATTAGTTTATAGGTATATTTAGAAAATTATAGCTCAGCCCTAAACTTTTAAATGAAGGTTTTCTCACCTGTCAATTATTTGTCACCTATTCAGGGTAACTGAACTTGATTACTTGAGTCACAATGAATGTCATTTGTCCTCCTGCTTGGATAAATAAAGAATCTGAAATAATCTGTGTTATTTACTGCAGCATATTTCCATCATCTCATATGAGTGACTTTTCCCCACATATCTCTTTAAATATATGATATTTGTGGTTTAGACAATCATGTAGAAAAGTGTCTATGCATGAGCTGAACTTACACATGCATGAATTTGGGATGATGCTCCTCGCTAGATTCTGCTTGATCTATATTGCAATCATGTCTTACGCCATTTACTTTTCTGATCTGGAGCCTGATATCTTGATCTCAGGCCTGCTTCATCACTAGGGACTTGTCTGGTGGTGTGAACTCTCTGATAAATCAGAATTCCTGCAAGATGTGTCCTTCTTGCTTGCTTTCTGTGGCCACACAGATTGCCAGTGAGTCTGGGGCTGGCCCTGCCAGTCTTGTTGGTGGCCTCAGCTCCTAACATACCTTCTCAGGAGGAGAAGCTCCCTCCTGATGATCTCTGAAGTCTGTGGTGAATACTTACCAAGTATATATTTACAAGGGTTCAATTGTGGGGGCTTTTGGGGTGTTTTTTGGGTTTTGGTTTTTTTCTGTATGAACTTTTTGTTTTGCCTTTTTTTTTTTTTTTGTGGTGGTGATTAGGGGTTAGGGGTTTTTTAGTGGTTTTTAGTTGGATTGATTTTGTAGGTTGTTGGAGGTTTTTTTTAACATAGCTTTTCAAACATCAATGTTTCAAAGACAAAATACATACTTCTGAAAAAAAAGTTCAAGCTCTGATCTTGCTTATAGGGATTCTTCCACTTCTTAAGGCTATCTATACCTTTTCAGCTAGAAAATGGTTTTCCCCTTCTCAAAGCATCATAGAGATTGATGACATGCTTTGAGGAATCTTACATTGTTAGGGCATTGTTGATGATTATATAAAGAATGAATATTATAGAAATAGAAGAGTATTCTGATTCAGTCCTTTTAAGAGCATAAAGCCCACATCATTCAATTTTATTTTTGGACAATAATTTTAAATCTGAAATGCTATTATTGCACATTCTTTCATGGCCCTTCACCAGTCTCATCTGAATTATTTTGTACCTGTTCTCTAGATGAAATTCTATGTACTACACTTAGTGTCAGATGGATTATATACATACCCCTTTGTTATCAATTTAATTACTGATAAGAATTAATCAAGATAGCTTTTGAGCTCTACCAAAACTTTTCTGATAGAATACTGTTCCAAAGAGTAGATTAATGTTTTAATTTTTAAAAAATAGATAATAACTTGGAAAATAATATATGTATGCCTGTGATTTGGTGAATTCCTTATCTCCAAATTGGAGAGACATGGATTTTATTATTAATTATTGAATAAAGAATTGGCTGGCTGGATGCAGGCAGAGTTGTGGTCACTGCCTCCATGACCCGATGGACACAGTAACAAGTGTTCCTCTAAACACTATCCTGGGACCAGGGCTTTTTAATGTCTTGATCAATGACATAGACAGTGATATCAGGTGCACCCTCAGCAAGTTTGCAGATTACACAATCTGAGCAGTGCAGTAGATACAACAGAAGGAAGAAATGTCATCCAGGGGGACCTGGACAAAGTTGAGAAGTGGGTCCATGAGAATCTCATGAAGTTCAGCAAATGCAAGTGCAAGGTGCTGCACCTCGGTCAGGGCAACCCCAGACATGTGCAAAGACTGGGAGAACTAATTGAGAGCAGCCCTGTGGAAAAGGACTTGGGGTTCTTGTAAATGAAGAGTTGGGTGTCACCCAGCAGTGTGTGCTTGCAGCGTAGATGGTCAACAGCATCCTCGATTGCGTCAAGGTCAAGGGTGGTGATTCTGTCCCTCTGCTCTGCTGTCATGAGGTCCCACCTGCAATACTGAATCCAAATCTAGGGTCCCCATTGTGGCCTCTCAGTACTTAAAGAAGGCTTATAAAAAAGAGGGAGAGTAGCTTATTTTTCTGATGACTTAGGGAACTTCTGACTTTGAATATAAGCAGTACTAAAGAAAAATAAGAGCTGGATTAATCGGAAAATGTTTAAAACAAGAAAAAGATTCTGTGTCAAAGGAGTCTTGCAACAGGGAGTAATATTCAGTATTAGTTTATAGTTTTACTTTCTTCATCTAAAGTCTTCAGCAAGAAATTATGTTTTGATGTATTCTGGCTGTCACATTACCCAAATCCATCCCTTTCCTCTATTCCATCAGCCTCCTACTCTCCAGTGCAGCACAAAATAAATGTGATGGCATGAAAAAATATATATATACACTCCAAACAAAACATTTTTGTGTCTTCCTCCTATTAAAATCATTTAACCTTCAAGTTCATATGTCTAGCTTGTTTATTTGTCTTTTGCCATGTGTGTCTCTTCCTGATTTTAATGAAATTTGCTGTGGGTTGAAGGAAGGCAGATCTGTCATGGCTGAATTTTCTTTTGAAATGCAGAGCTAGTAACATTGTCAGTAGGATTTGTGATTTTTAGCTATCCTGTATACAATACTGCAGCAGTTCTGTTCTCAAGGAAGCATGGCAAATGGGATATTCTTCTATTTCTCCTGAAGTAGCTTGGTTTAGCAGAGTAGAAATCTGCTGCTGCCTCCAGATGCCAAGCAAGACTTGGCTGTTCTTTGTTAACTCAATGCCTTTCCCGGAATAACAAACGCAAACAATCCAGCCATCTTATGCAGGTCTTTTGTGGCAAAAGTTTTGTACTTAAAGGCCTGCCAGATTTCAAAGATTACTCTCCAAGTTTGTACAATTCTAGTTGTCCATACGCTTTTACGGTTAGGAAATAGAGATAGGACACCAGCTCTGCATTTCCTTTCATTCCTCTCCCTAAGAGAAGGGAACAGAGCAAAGAGCGTAACCACGTCTTTCAGCTCTAGAGTAATTTGTTACCTAAATCGGTAATAAGAACTTGGTGATTATTCACTTCATCATAGTGTCTATCCATGCTATGTGAATACACATTGAATTCAATTGAGAGAGCTCCCTTGCTGTTTTGATTTCAATTTATTTGTAGTTACAGTGAATACCATGGCATATTCGGGTTTGCCGCATTGACTTGACCTTGATTATTTTCTCAAGGTGAAACATTTTCTTGTTTGTTTGTTTGTTTGGTTTGGTTTTTGTGGTGGTTTTGGTGGGGTTTTTTAGTGGTTTTTTTGTTGCTGTTTTTTGTTTGGTTTGGTTAGGTTGCATTTTTTAATGTTTTGTTTGTTTTCTGATGTACTAGATTCCATACAGAATTTCTATTAAGACTACTATGTAATGAGCATATATTTTGAATAATTTATTCTATTTCTACTGTTTTATTATATTTCAGTACTCCATAATAAACTTTTATTTTTATATTAAAATTAAAAAAAGAAACCAAACCAAAGTAAACAAACAAAAATAGCTTTACTTCTATTTTCTTTCTTTTTTTTTAAACAAAAGTCCACCCCTCAGAACTGGTATGATTTAAAAATCAGAGTTCTAAAAATTCTGTCATAATTTTGATGTCTAGTAAGGTTATTTTCTTTATATACTCTCTACAGAGGAGAAAATGAACAGGAGATCAGGATGATCATGGGAAAGTACTTAAAATATGAAAATAAAAACTCTGAACAGCAGTAAAGCACTAAGAAACTATTATATATAGCTTTCCCAGTTTTATTAACTTATTGAAATTTATTAGAATCACACAAGACATTCTTGTTTTTCAATACTTACTAAATCTGTAATGCTTATTTCTTCCTTAAAATATTTATGCCAGAAATAACATTTTCCTGGTGCAAACAGACTACAAACTGGTATAAATCTGCTAAAATATTGATCTTATGAAGAATCTGCTTCCTGTTAAATTTCAATTCCATACATATTAAAAATGAGCTTTATTTTTTAATAATAATTGGTTGCTTATTTTTTAAAATTACAGAGCTGAAATAAACATGTATTCTTAAAAATAAGGGTAGAAAACAATTTTCTTAAAGCATTTCAATTAGATGGGTTTTTTCATTCTTTAATATGATCCTCAATTATTTCATATCTAAATATGGTTTTATTTTTCCTATCAAAGAAAAGCAATCATCCTAATCATGATCACAAATGGCAAGATTCAATACATTCAGAACATGTCTGTCCAGTGGTTTAAGTATTTTTGCATGTCCATATTTCTGACTATTGGAAAGAAATCACACTTACAGCATTACTAAAAGTAAATCAGCAACCCTCCCTCAAAATACACTTTTGTACTCCTGTCTCTGAGTCGTGAAAGGATAAAAAGCCCCCAAAACTCCACAGATCCAAATTATGCATAGATCCACCTGATAATATATAAATATTGAACCAAAATTGCTATTGTGGAAAATGATAACATGTCAAGAATCATATTCCTTGATCATAAGTCACGGCTGAGATCCTCTGGGGTAAAAATTATCAAAGAAATAATACTGCCTAATAGCGTTGCAGTAACATCAAATACTGAAGATACTAAAATCCTTGCCAAAATATGCACCTGCAAAAAACTTTTAGAAAAGTACATAGGTTCTGTCCTTTTTAAAAATAAAGGATTTGAACAACTTGTAAATGACAGAATATTAATGCAATATTGCATGGTCCTTTTCAATACTGTTTTATTTTACAATATTCTGTTATAAAATTAGGAGATAGATTAATAATTTTGTAATGCCCTTTTCTTTCTGGATTGTCTAATATATGCTATAATTTTCCTAGAGGTTTTTGAGACAAATCTAGATCAAACTCTGGATAACATGGTCTGTCCTCAAACCTGACCCTTCTTAGAGCAGGAGGCTGGACTACAGACCTGCTGAGGTCCCTTGCAACCCAAATTATCCTATGTTCATTTTGGTACTAGGAGGTTAAACTTTTAGCTATTTTATCTCCTAGAAGGTTCCCAGACTCATTTTGTCTTTTCTCTCATCACTGTAAAAGCAATTAGTTGGAGCCCTTTGAATGGCAGATTTAATGTCCTTCCCTGTGCCCTGCACTTCTCTTGCCCTCTGTTTTTCTCCTCCTAATGTGAGTGATTCAATGCTCAAGCAAGAGAGAATGAAGAATTTTCTTTATAAATAACACAGCGAAACCCAACAACAGACAATAAAACAAACAAAATCCCCACATATGACACTAATGTAAAAGAAACTCCTTTCTGTACAGACAAACACCTCAGTTTTGTGATAATGTTATACTGGTAGTGTTGTCCTTACCCTCTCGGGCAAACTGCCAAATTCTGCTGTGGTGATAGACAATAAAAGTGACAAAAAAACTGAAGCTGTTCAACACAATTCTTCTTGCAGCATTCTGTCACTTTGGATGTAAGCACAAGCCTCTACAAATGCAGAGCAGAGGGGTAGGTTGGTTTGTTCTTTTTTTCTTTAATCCTACGCAAAGTGGTGGGAAAAAATGAACACATGCTTCAATACATTCTTCTTAAAATGGATGTGTACAAAATATGTCCTCAGGCTTTTGATCTTCCACATGTGGACAGTTTGAACTCATATAGATTAAATAAATAATAATCTAATTTTGAATGCTGTATGAAGGAAAAGTCTTCTTACCTCTTGAAAACATTTTTCATCCCTCTGGATTTAAAGATATTAACCACCAACAAGTTAATTTAATTAATTTAGGGATCTTGCATTAAGAATATGAAAAATAAATTATCCAGTATTTCTGTGTTTAAGAGGTTTTTTACTAGACTTCATAATATGTTCAGAAATAATTTGACTTCAATGTATTATATACCAGAAAATAATTGCATTTTTAATATATTTGTAACTTGGATTCCCTTCAACAGTATCTTGTTGCCTAAACTTCTAATCAAATGTAAATGTGTTTTTAGGGAATATTTCTGCTACCTACCAAGCTGGATCCTAATAAGATCTATAAAGAGCATAGTATTCAATAAAAAAATTCATGTCCTAATAATATTATGATAAAAATATACCCATTTTTGATACACTCCTTTTCATATTATTCTTATTATTAAAATGAACGAAAAAAAGCCATGATCACTCTCTAATAAATATGTTTATATGTATGTTTACAATATATGTTTTTAGTGTCTGAAATATTTATTAAAATTCAATCTAGATAAGAAAAAGCATATAAAAATACTGAACACTATCATAAATCAAACAAATTTTCCTGAAGATTAATATTTGTTCTACCTAAATATTTGAAATTTAAATAATCTCAATCAATGTACATAACTCTGAGCAGAAGGGTCTGTAAGTGATGCAGTAAATGGACCTACAATTTTAGGCAGCGATCCATATAATCTACTCCAAATATCTACTCTCTGATAAGTGGATTCATATCCTAGTGATATTTTTCTTTCCCCTGCTGTAGCACTAGCTTACCTGATTAGATGAAATAACACAATACAAGATATATATAGTTATTAAAATTAGTAATTTAATTTGTGCACAGTAAATTTCAAAGAATGAACATGGGATTAGGAAATTAGGAGCATGACTACAAGTTTATTCTTTTGAGGCTCCAGGATGGTTCTGACAAAATGTTGAAAATGCTAAGTACTATATTGTGGTAAGAGCTTTCAAATATTTCTGCTTTCAAACCTAATGGAAAAGGGAAAAAAAAGAAAATAGAAAAAAAAAGAAAACACAGACAAATTTCTTCCCTTGCCCCCAGATTATTAGTTACCTCTAGAATCAAAACTTTTATTTTTTAACTAGCGTACATAGTTTTCCAGACTACTTTGCTATCATAGCCAACTCAAAGGATCTTTTGTAACTGTGTTACACAAATATGTCATGCATTTAAAGTTCATGAAAAACAGATGCCAAAAATGCTTCCAAGACAAATTTGGTGTCAACTCACAGAGTTAAACCTGCATGGTATCTGCTGCTTGTTTGCTCTTCCTGGTTGTTAGTTTTATGAGAATACCGGTACTAGAGAGTCCATTTACATCTTTCTAATTTTGATTACAGTGAGACTTCCTAGCTTTAAAACCTGCTTGATTTTCTCTTGAGCAGAAGCTGTGGGGCTTTGATAATACATTCTACTCCTAGGAAAGGAAATAAGGGGTAGTATCTTTCAAGGAAATTAGTTCTGCTGCTTAATTGATAGTTATTACAATTACACGACTTAATGGGAAAAATGTACTGTATCAAGTCTTATATGTTCCAGCCTGGCAGCTTCCTGTGAATGCCACCTGCATATTAATTATGGCACAGTGCTCACCTTGGTTTAATATTCTGCTTCTTTTGCAGAAAATGAAAGAGAGGAACTGAATTTGAGAACAGTTGTAAGTTATTCAGAACAAAAGTACAGAAACTTGCTCTAGACCTGGCAGGGCTATATTAACTAATGACAAGAGTGAGAAAACTGTAAAAGAACAGATTAGCAAATCCCTTGTTGCAGACTACTTCATCAAAATCAAGGTAAGTTCTCAGGCAGTTTTTTCAAGGAGAATTCAAGGAGGGAGAGAAAGGCAGAGAATCAAGATACAGGTAGTAGGTGCATTCAAGCAAGACAGTTTCTGGGATTTAGGGGATTTTTAGCTTTCTCCTTGTGGAAGCATTGTGGCAGCTGATTTGCCTCTGCAGATGTTTAGCACTCACAAGAAATCACATTATCTTCTGGAAGAGAGAAGAGAGCTTTCACAGAAGAAGGGATTGGGAGGTGGAAGAAATATGTTTGTGAACAAAAAGGGTTCAGGAGTCCAAAGGGAAAGGAGTTTGAAATCACAAATAACATTGATGAGATTTCAGACCCTGAAGAAAGTATTCTGAAAGTTGCCAAATGCATTAGAAAAAGGTACAGCATCTACACTGAGGTGTTTTACCTTCCCTAGTAATTACAAGCTACTGAAAAGAAAGATGGATGCTGTGGCATAGACATTAGAAGTAAGGTGGCATACTGACAGCCTGATATCCTGTTAAGAAAGGAGGTGTAGGTTTTTAGAGAAGTGTTTCTCTGTGACCTTTCCAACTTTCAACTCTTCAGACACCAGCCTGTGAAAAAATGCAGTGCTATTTTTGCATGTATAGAACTGGGACTATAACATTTCTGCTCCCTGACAACCTCATTGCTTCTTTCTTTAAGTGAAAATAATCAGGCTTTCTCTCAGTACTTTTCAATTCAAAATATATTTACTTTGGAGAAGTAGCCTTTGGAGCTAATCTTGAAAATATTTCTGCATATTTTGTTACTTAGGATCTGTGAAAGGCTTTTAGGCACTCACAGGTGTGTAAAAAAACATAAAGCATTTCTAGATATGGAAGAAGTGAATGTAGATTCCCTTTCTGACAGCTCTTTATTCACTAGTGTGTCATCTTAGTTTCTAAAGGAAATGGACTTTGTACAATAATCATGTAGGAAAAAATGGCACACTGCAAATACCATTCTGCCAAAGAGGGGNAAGGGAAGGGAAGGGAAGGGAAGGGAAGGGAAGGGAAGGGAAGGGAAGGGAAGGGCACATTCCTATTTTCCCACTAGATTTAACAATGTTTGCATAACAATGATAATCACTAAACACATGATTCTCAAATATCCTCTTCCTAAATTAATCTGTACTTTTTACATCAGTTTTCATTTCAGCTAGATCCTTTATTTGGCTTCATAAGTCTTGCTGAATGGAATGTGGAAAGCTACATATTTTGAAGTTGAACCTTTTTCTTCTTACCTTTTTTATTATTTATTTAGAAAAATAGAACTCTATTATATAGTCATGTTGTCAAAAAACTTTGATACATGCTTCTACATCATTCATGTAGAAAAAAAATGGTCCACTCCACATACCAGTCTTCCAAAGTCTGTAATGGAGCAGATGTGTCCAAGAAAACTTTTCAAAGTTCCTTTGAGAAAGAGAAGAATATTATAATTATTATGGCATTGAACATCTGAAACAAACCACAAGCAAATAAAAAAGAGCATGAGGGAAGAATTTTAAAATGAAAGTTGTAGGTATAAAGGAAACTGATTAAGAATAGTTCTTTGTAGTTGTATTGTTTTGCCATTCCTATTCATTACTCTGTGTAACTTCTAAAAGACAGACTGCACCTGGACAAAATTATGTTTTTCATGTCTAAAACCATTTTTTTTTATTTTTCAAAAAAGTATTATTATTGTCAGAGTATTTTTGTTTCATAAAATAAATGTTATTTTGTATAAGATTTAGGAATATCTGGGGTCTAAAAAAAGTTTGAAATGCTTTAATTTTCAAATAATTATCTTAAGGTGGACATTCTTATAAATATTTAAATTATATCAAATAGATCCTTGCTGCTCTCTTCTACACAGAGATGCGGCAAACAAAAACTGCCTTGTTTCTTGTGTTTTTGTTAGCAAGGCAAATCATTACAGTTTTGAAAATTCTTAAGACATTCATAGCTAAAGTTATATATGGAGATGAAGGGGAAAGATTAGTGTCAAAGAAGAAATGTTTGACCTCATCTTTTGAGATTACTATGCTAGTACATCTCAGAAAAGAAAATAACAAATGCATTCTTTCAAGTCCTTTCAAAATTCATAGATCCTTTCAGCTCAACAAAGCAGGCTTTATCAGTGCTTTGTCTTATATTTTGTTTTCCATGCAATATATGTCATCCATATATTGCATTAAATTTCTGACCTCAGTTTTTTAAATAATTTTTAAAGATTAAAATAATTTTTTTTCCATAGGGGATATTGGAACACAGAGCAGGGTCCATATTTAGATACCCTTCATAAACAACAAATGATTTTTTTTTCATTTCTATGTGTTTCATTCTTGAAACACACCTTTCTCAGGTTTCATGTCAAAAGGAACACAGAAATATCTACTTCAGATATGGAGGCAGAGGAGCAGTTTGAGTCACCTCTCTGACTCTGCTCCTGCAGTAACTTTCCAAACAAATGAAAAATCTTCACATTGTCAATGCTATGCTCCTATTTATGTTCTTACTTTCCAGTATAGCATCTACCACACATCATATTATTTTCTTACTGATGGAGGTCTGAAGGATACAGATAGTGAAATTATTTCTGGGCACTCATAGGTTTGCATATTTTTTGAGTTTATGGGATGACTAAAATGACCGTGGACTGACAGTACATGTGTCATTATTAAAAGTTACAGAGAAACCTTAAAAAATCCAGACTACTTTTTTCTTTTTTTTTTTTTTTTCCAATTGGATTCCCCTGCATTGAGAAAATCTCTATAGACAAGAGGTCCAGATTTTAATCACCACTCTTCTTTTAACCAGGACACTAATAATTCAGTTTTAGCTTTCCTTACTGACCCCAATAATGTACGAAATGGTTGCCCTTGTACACCAGGAGTGCTGTTCTCTGAGCTGCCTCGTGCAACATAAAGTGAATCAAAGAATTTCCCCCACAATTTTTTGTTTTTAATTTCAGCAGCAGCAGAACATTCCATTTTGTGATCCTAAATCCCTTTTACAAGTCAGAATGAAATAAACCCTTTTGACTCACACTTTTTCTTCTGCTGAGCATAACCAATCTGGAATTGTGCTGAGAAAAGTGACATCAGATCAGAGGCTGTTGTTCACTTTCTGGAGTTTCATCTCCTTTTAATAGTATGAAAAAAATAAACCGTTTCAAAGACTTAAGCAGTTACATGACTGCCCATAATTTTAATTTTGAAGGATTTACAAAGAATTAGATTCACAGATTGAAAAATATATCCATCAGTTCACAAAAGTACAGCATGTTGTTCAGACTAGTACAGAGAAAAAGAGATGTTATTTAACCAACAAGAAGAATACAGGAGTATCAAACTCTTAAAGTCTTTGTCTACTGTAAAACTGCGTAGCCGTACTGAAATCAAGCACCCTAGAAATCATCAGTTTATGTAACTACAGAATTTGCATGATGTAAACTACCAAAAAAAAAAAAAAACCAAACCAACCTTTACAAGCTTGTTTTCTGAATTGTTTCCTACCTCATAACTGAGTAGAGTGTCAGAAGTATTCTTCAGAAAACACCCCAATCCACTGTCAGTTTTAGGTATGCAGACTGAATATGTATAGAAATGGTATGCCTGAGTTTGTATAGAAATCTGCAGAAAAATTTTTCTCTGTTACTAAGATAAATTAACTTCATATGTACAAGGATGGAATAGGGTAAGAGCTGTTCACTTCTAAAGATTTGACACTCAAATCTACTCTTACCCACTTAGCAATTTGTTAACATTGCTGCAGAATATTTTTCAGCTGTTAGTCTTTTTTCCTTATCATTTTATGCAATTTATCTCTTCTTTTGGTAGTAAAATCTGAAATATCACAGATGTAAATTTCATTTAGGACTAAGAAGGAACAGAAACAAACAATAACAAAATTATAATATTTAAGAAGTTCAAAATAAACACAAAATACTCTGATTACTTTTACAGTCAAAAAGAGGTTTAAGCTCCATTTCACATAGCCAGCTGAAGGGTACATTTCCTGGAAGAAATTAAACAACAGGTTTAATTTCTTCCCAAATAATTCCACCCCAAATAGCCTGTCTCTTGCTGATGGTTTTATCATGACAGTAATTAATTTAAAAGCAATGAGAACTACTCATGTGTGTGAAATTTTGCAGGACTAGATATTCATTGACATCACAGCTGGTAAAAAATGAAACAAGGAAAAATTCACTAAAGTGTTTGCAATAATGATGTCCTTTCCTTCTTCCTTCAACTGTCTCTAAAGGAAATTAGTATTTTCTTTTCTTATTTGATGAACTATCTTTAGTCTTTTTGAAAAATATTCTAATGATTAGGTGGCAGATGCAGCACAGTCTGACAACAAAGTTGTAAAACCAGCGCTTCCTCTCAAACATGCCTGCTTAGATATACAAAATATGAAGTTGAGATAAAAGATCTAACAGTTTTGAAAACCTGCCAGATCTTTTTCACTGTATAAGGTAGAAGACATATCTTCTTGCTAAAGCAACAGCAAACAAATTAGGACCCAGTTCAAAACTTTTAACATGCCATAAATTTTCTGGCGCATTCACGGTATGATTCACAGTTTTGGATTATGTCTTCCACTAGCATTATTAGCAATTATTATTTTCTGTTCTCATTTCTAAGCTTATGTGGGGTTAGCTTCTGATATCTGTATGCAAATCAGTCTGAATATTCTGTGATAAAGGAAATATCTTTGGAATAAATATTACTAATAAAAATATCTTATGTATAGGTTAGACATAAGATTTCTAGAGATACATTTAAAATATGTGCATATGCAAACCAGAGTATCATGGAAAGGCTTGGGTTGGAAGGGACTTTAAGATTGTCCAGTTCCAACGCCCCTGCCACAGGGAAGCATGGCACCTGTTAGATCAGGTTGTTCATGGGCTCATCCAATCTCAGTCTGGTCTTCAACACTTCCAGGGATGAGGAATCCACAACCTTTCAGAACAACCTCTTCCAGTACCTAACTACTGTGTGTAAAAAGTCAGCCTCCCGCTTTTTATAATCCCTCTTTAAGTATTGGAAGATTGCAATGAGATCTCCTCAGGGCCTTTTGTTCTCCATGCAGAACAACCCCAACTCCCTCAGCTTGTCTCCTTATGAGAGGTGCTCCAGCCCTCTTATCATCTTCATGGATGCTTTTCCTCTGGACTCACTACAACAGGTCTGTGTCTTTCTTGCAGTCCAATCGTCTCAGGTCTAAGGGGAAGTAAACAAGGCTTAGGGAGCAGAATGTATCCATAAGGAAAGCCAAACCCAGCAGCTGTCCTGAAAATCAGCTCTGTTTTGTCTTTGGCTGGGGAAGGTCACAGGCCACAGGCTCATTTTCTGAGGCCACATTTGCACACACTTCCCCACAACTGAGGGGAGTGAGGAGGGTGTTTGTGGGGTGATGGTGAAACCAGAGGGGGTCAACACCCAGCGCTGGAGGCTACAAGTCAGAAAAAGGACACACCTTGCAGAGAGGTGTGTGCAGAGAGGACCCTTACACAAACTGGCTCAAGTTGTAAAACTAGGCCCCTCCCCTGAGAAGGTCATTCCCACAGGACATTCACACAACAGACATCTGTCTTATCTTAGGAGTCGTAAACCATCAAGGACCCCCGAAGCACCCCCAGACTCCTTTCTGAGGGCTTCCACCAGAGGACTGCATGTGATCCACAAGTGTTGTAACAGATCCAGTCTGTGGAACTTCCCCCATCCCCTCAGGGGAAGTGCTTTGGGCATTCCCACATGGATCTGGTCATACACCAACCCCTTGAACTCTATGTTTCATGGGACCCTCACAACCCCTCACAGCTGAGAAGACCAACAGGATGCAACTGAATCCATTGGAGTGGTGAGAATCTTTTACTTCATCTGTCTATCACTCTCTTTCTCTCTGCTCCCCTTCTCCTTTTCCTATTTTTCTCTCTCTCTCTCACTACCTGACATTTATAACTAAAATCTGCACTGCTGTCTTCAGCATAGGGTCTCTTTTTCACCTTAATTTGAGTAGAGGCATCTCTCTAATATTTGGATCTTAACATAAGT
>VWYE01029116.1:320802-361655 GCA_013398995.1 Alaudala cheleensis
CAGTTCAAAACTTTTAACATGCCATAAATTTTCTGGCGCATTCACGGTATGATTCACAGTTTTGGATTATGTCTTCCACTAGCATTATTAGCAATTATTATTTTCTGTTCTCATTTCTAAGCTTATGTGGGGTTAGCTTCTGATATCTGTATGCAAATCAGTCTGAATATTCTGTGATAAAGGAAATATCTTTGGAATAAATATTACTAATAAAAATATCTTATGTATAGGTTAGACATAAGATTTCTAGAGATACATTTAAAATATGTGCATATGCAAATCAGAGTATCATAGAAAGGCTTGGGTTGGAAGGGACTTTAAGATTGTCCAGTTCCAACGCCCCTGCCACAGGGAAGCATGGCACCTGTTAGATCAGGTTGTTCATGGGCTCATCCAATCTCAGTCTGGTCTTCAACACTTCCAGGGATGAGGAATCCACAACCTTTCAGAACAACCTCTTCCAGTACCTAACTACTGTGTGTAAAAAGTCAGCCTCCCGCTTTTTATAATCCCTCTTTAAGTATTGGAAGATTGCAATGAGATCTCCTCAGGGCCTTTTGTTCTCCATGCAGAACAACCCCAACTCCCTCAGCTTGTCTCCTTATGAGAGGTGCTCCAGCCCTCTTATCATCTTCATGGATGCTTTTCCTCTGGACTCACTACAACAGGTCTGTGTCTTTCTTGCAGTCCAATCGTCTCAGGTCTAAGGGGAAGTAAACAAGGCTTAGGGAGCAGAATGTATCCATAAGGAAAGCCAAACCCAGCAGCTGTCCTGAAAATCAGCTCTGTTTTGTCTTTGGCTGGGGAAGGTCACAGGCCACAGGCTCATTTTCTGAGGCCACATTTGCACACACTTCCCCACAACTGAGGGGAGTGAGGAGGGTGTTTGTGGGGTGATGGTGAAACCAGAGGGGGTCAACACCCAGCGCTGGAGGCTACAAGTCAGAAAAAGGACACACCTTGCAGAGAGGTGTGTGCAGAGAGGACCCTTACACAAACTGGCTCAAGTTGTAAAACTAGGCCCCTCCCCTGAGAAGGTCATTCCCACAGGACATTCACACAACAGACATCTGTCTTATCTTAGGAGTCGTAAACCATCAAGGACCCCCGAAGCACCCCCAGACTCCTTTCTGAGGGCTTCCACCAGAGGACTGCATGTGATCCACAAGTGTTGTAACAGATCCAGTCTGTGGAACTTCCCCCATCCCCTCAGGGGAAGTGCTTTGGGCATTCCCACATGGATCTGGTCATACACCAACCCCTTGAACTCTGTGTTTCATGGGACCCTCACCACCCCTCATAGCTGAGAAGACCAGAAGAAGAAGACCAACAGGATGCAGCTGAACCCACTGGAGTGGTGAGAATCTTTCTACTTCATCTGTCTGTCACTCTCTTTTTCTCTGCTCCCCTTCTTCTTTTCCTATTTTTCTCTCTCTCTCTCACTACCTGACATTTATAACTAAAATCTGCACTGCTGTCTTCAGCATAGGGTCTCTTTTTCACCTTAATTTGAGTAGAGGCATCTCTCTAATATTTGGATCTTAACATAAGTCTGCCTTGTACTTTGGCTCAACAAATTAGAAATACCATGTGGATTTGAGTACAAATTTTGCTTGCTGCTTTTACTTCACTGAATTGAAAGAAGGAAATGGAAAAAATTCATTCTGTGGTTACTGGTTATGGCTTTCCTCTCTTGCTTATTGTTCAAGAGGTCTCCTTCACTATATCTTATCCTTGTTGTGCATTTACCTAGGCAATATTAAAGACAAGGGGTTTTTTCCTTTCTCTTTTCTTTCTCTGTGAAGTAGATTCTTAATAAAGAAAAGGAGTAAGTCCTCATTTTTGTGACCATTACTAGATTCCTCAAAATCTAGTAAATTAAGATTAAGACAGAGCATATTATAAATCCTCTCATTTTATCAACCTGATAAACTGCAAACCAAAATACTATGGACATTTGCTTTGACCACCCTTAAGCTGAGTTGATTTATCTTCAAAATTATCCATTTATTCAAGCTAAATATTAGCTTGAGTAATTCAAATAGTTAAAAAATAAAATAAAATTGATCTTTCTATATCACTTTTATGTATATACACACAGAACACATTGACTGCTATATTAGCCTTGATACTAAACTTCCTTTACTTGAATGATAGACACAAAAGTAGAAAGAGCTGCTGCATCAGCAACTCATGGGCAAAAATGTTTTTTTATAAACAGTGACCTGCATTTTAGCTTCCACAGTCATTTTCCATATTTAATGGACTGCTTAATTGTGTTTGCACTGTAAAATCTTGTGTTCAGACCACTGATGCACATGACTCTAAAATGTACAAACTTTGGAAATTACAATTGAAAGATTCAGATGCTCTGTATTGCCTGTATTAAGCATTTCAGATAGGATGATTGCATATTAATTCTGTGATCATGATTGCATATTAATTATATGATTTAAACTCAGGTGAGTTTTTTAATATTAAATTTTTGAGAAGACAAATTTTTTAACTTGAAACTCAAAACTGATTTCTAGTTCCTAAGATTTAAGCAGAGAAAGGTATTTGCAGAAAAAAAAAAAAGCTCTGTATTTGGTTTCTGTCATTAAAAAATAACATACAGATAAGAGACTATAGAACCAAACCTGCAGTAGACAGTTATTTTACAAAGTTAAAAACCAGAACACCACCTGCAAAAAATAATTTTCTCTTCTTTGGTTTTCAAGCAAGTAAAAATAAAATTTTCATAAATCACACTCAGATCACTACTGAAATAAAAGGTATAGTGTTCACCCAGACTACCATTTTTTTTAATATGAAAAAAGTGCAAAGTGTAGCTAAATATGCTGAAGTTTTTGATGCTTAAACATATAGTCTTTAAAACTTTTAGGTATCTAATCCTGAGGAAATGCAGCAGACTGCTAGCACAGGCCACACAGCCTAATAACCAAGAATCGTTATATTGCCTCCCTAGACTACCAGACTGTTTCAAACAACAGTTTACATCTCATGACTAGATGTACAGGGGAATTTTTTAATAATTTCTGAATGAGTCAAAAGCAAATTATGATTAGTGATTTCCCCCTGCCTCTCATTGTTTTGAGTATTTCTTGATTTTGCTACTCTCTTTTCCCACATTTTTATCATTTTGCTTAACTTTTTTATAATAATTTTTGATTATAATTACATTTCTGGCTCACATTCTCTTACAATGTTTCTATAAAATATGTCTCTTAACCATATCTTTTATTCTGTTGTTGAAGCATGAAATCACAGCACTGAAATCAGCTAAGTTATTCTAGATGTACGCTGATATATCTGCTTTCAGTCTTGTTTTCCTTAAAACACCACCACAGTAGGAAACATCTATTTTAGGAAATCCTTTAGAATGGCAAAATGTATCATTAATAGAAATGGAGTGAGCTCTTTTCCCAAAAGGGGTACTTGTGAGATCAAACACACACCAGCAAGGCACTGTTATGAAACTGCATTGCGGCTGTCTCTGTCAGTCTGTTATCTACATGAGAAATGAATTTACTTGTTTCAGCCAACAATTCAGAACTTGTTATGAAGAGGGGTTTGGTACTTTTTTTAGATCATGTTTTGAAAAAGGAAAGAATAAAGAATCCTCCCATTTCTTAGTGATTTGGATTTTAAATTAAGACAGTCAAATGTGTCAACTTAATTCTGTTATCTTTAAACTACTGTAGACAGCAGATGGTAAATGGAACATGAATGGGAAAATACATTTGATTTGAACATGAATTTGAAAATACATTGCAACATGAATTTGAAAATACATTGTAAATCCTTTCAAGTTTGTCAATTTTTAAAATTAGTTATTAGGACAAATATTTCTGGGCAAAGCTTCATGTATTTATCATCATCAAGCCCTGATATGATCATCCCCAGGTTTCAAAGTTCTACCTGGTCAAAAATCAGGTTTTTTTTTAACAATCTTCCAGAGACCTAAGTGACTAACAAAGTGTTGTGTTCTGTATTCAATATCCTGAAAGTTTTTTCATAGAAGCCTCATTTTGAAGCTTTCCCCCCCACCACAGGTGAGGCAATACTTCCTCCCCCCTCCTTCCTCCTGATATCAGACCCTGTCCTGGATTTAAATATATAAGGGGTTTCCCTGCTGAGGACACTGCAGCAGACAATAGCAAAGTATTTTTCATTCATATTGGGCCATTGATCTTTCTTCCTCTTTCTTTTATAAGACCTCTTTTCACTGCACATTATGCACAATGGTACATTAATGACACTGGAAATGATACAAAATACTTTGGTGTGTCTGAAGTCAAAAGGGAGGAGATGTTTTTTAAAATACATGAAAGAAAGAATATTATATCTTTTGATGAGAAGGTTTTCATTGCTTGGTTTTTTTTTTGGTTTTTTTTTTCAATTTATTTAGCATATCCCCACGAGAAACAGGGAAACTACTTAAAAAAATTAAACCTGGAAAGATAAGAGATTTTAATCCTGTTTGAGATGCTAATGATCTCAGTCCTATCTAGCTCATTATGGTAATAGAGCTCTTTTTCTAACAAATTGAGGAGAAATTATAAATCATGTTCTGTGAAGAAAACAGCATTCTTTACATGGTAAAATTATACTAAAGAAATATTATTGCATTTTATGACTTGTATATGGTTAATGACAAATTTAAAAACATTGTATGAAACAACATAACCTTGCTGCACTACTTGCTTTTTACATAATTTTCAGATTTACATACAGCTATCTTAAGATGTTCCCTCTGTTGACGAAAATTTATTATAGCACTATGACTGAAAAGAACTACCACAACTGTGGGATGGTATTTAGTGTTGGTGAAGGAAGAACTGACAGCTTGGGCAAAATGCAAATGACTGAGAAGTTTGTGATAGAAATGAGTGTAAACAGATGGTTTGGAGTGAACTGAAGTATTGTTGACTTTCTATTTTGGGATAATGGAAGAGCTCTTATTTACGAAATTTTTTATGGAAAGAAGCAAAAATACTAACTTTAAGAAGTCTTCACGATGCAGGATCAAGGAAGCTGAATGAACCTTTTCATAATTCTTGCTTGAAATGTGTGGCTAAGATCCTGCAGCTGGCCGTGAAAGACTGAGTGCATCTTCATAAAGCACTGCTGGGTTCCACAGAGACCAGGAAAAAAGGTACCATGCTCCTGGAAGAGAACAAAAACATTCACCTCATCTTCTCTACTACTGCCCTTAAATGTATTACCTTGAAGTGTTTTCACTAAACACTCACTTGAACTTGCTTGGACTTTTTTTGTATTCCTAGCAAATTCTAAAAATTTATTTTGCATAAACATTTACACTCTTTCTAAAAATTCCTTTCAGTATGACTGAATTTTACAGAGCATGATACATATCAAAAAAAGTTTCCTATTTAAGATTATAATATTTAGTTAAAGATGCATACAGTAGAATATTGCTATGGTGATGTTCCAATTTTGTGTAATTTTGTAGAAATTTGCTTAACATGCATGTACAGTCCATTCCACACAAATTATAATCAATTCAGCAACCCATTTCTTTCAGGAGCTTGAATATACAGACCAATCTGAAAAATAATAGCCTTTCATTACTATATTGTAATGTGGTGATGTTGCACAGAATTAAGAGAATTTCTTTGTTTTTCCCCTCTGAGTCATAGACTTGTAAATAAAATCTAGGGAAATAGAATGTTAACTGGCGATGGGTGTCTAAAATGTAAGCTGATAGAAATAATGCAACTGATCCTTAAGTCTAAAGAGATAGAGAAGAAGAAATATCAACATGTGATTATACATAGGCCAACAATAATTTTAATCAAAATGTAGCTACACAGTTGAATACATCTAAATTGCATTGAATTACTTCTAGCTTACTTAAGGGGTAATTAGAACTGCTCTCTTCTAAAGAAAATCAGGTTACAAAAATTGTATCTAGATATATATTAAATGTCAGAGCTTAACATGAGAGTTAGGTTCACCTCATGGGCACTTTGATGTGACAATAATGTATGATACGAAATTATAGTATTTTTTTCTCTTTTTACAGGATTTCTCAAGACTTATTGAAAACTTTGAATAGTTATTGCTTATTTCTGACCTGATTTAGTGGAGAGAATATTGGGTGAAATTCAAGTAATAATGTCTTAGTGATTTTTGGAAATTGTACACCACTACTTTTTAGGAGGATTTAACTCACTACTGTCATAATGGAAATTCTATTTCCATGGAAGGACACTGACATATTTTGTGTTGTAAAGATTCATCTGAATATCTTCTGAATGTCTAAATTAGAGTAGTAAAGGAAGAAAAAAGTAAGAGTAGTATAAAAAAATGTAAACTGAAGTCTGACAATCAGTTCCCTTTCAAAGTTAACGCAAGGACTGGAATAGGAAAAACAGCACATACAGTGGAGGAGTTCATGAACCTACTGGTTTCACAGCTTCTTGATATCTAGGTTTTTGGGTTTGATTGTTTGATTATTCTCTTTTATGAAATACATCAGGAATCAGGCCTACAAACACTGAATTTAAGAAAGGCAGAATGGTCTTGTTTAGAATTACTGGTACCTTCAGGAAAACAGCAGGTTTCTAATCAACTTAAACATTATGACTACTAATATTAAAGAAAAATTCAAACACAGTCTTCATTTTCCATTTTCCCACTTACAATTCAATACAAAATACTCAAATCAATGTCAGTAAGGTATGAAATTATAAACTTCGCTTAATTTTTTTTTTTCTAGTCCATAGAATAATAAGTCTGGGAATTTCATCATAAGCATGTAGCAAAAAGAACTTAGCAGATTTTGAGGGAGACATTTCTAAATTCCACCCAAGGTAAAATGATACAACCATGTTAATTTTTAAACTTAAGTTCATATAGAAATTATTTTGAATAATAATTTCCATTATTCTATTATTTCTCTGAAGTTTCTCATATTTAAAACTTTTGGTCCTCTGTATTTACACTGAAATGTCATAAGGAATCATTAAAAGTATTTTCTGTTCAGTCTTTTTAGTGAAGGGATGAAGTTTGAGAGATGACAATAGAAAATATAATTTCAGGGTACCAGACATCAACAGGCCACAATATAAAAAAGGTTGTATGTTTATGCTTTGTTTAGATTCTTCAGCAAATTATATGTCATTGCCAGACTGGTATATGTTTCTCAATATGCAATGCAAAGCAGCAGACTCCATGGAATTAGTTATTTTATTTAGTAGCAAATTTTGGTGCTTAGATTTTCCAGATATAAACAACCATTTCATAGTCACCGTTACAACAGACAGTTACCTCTTTGTAATTCAAAGGTGCACTATAAGTTCTAAAAGCCAGGAATTTGTGAGTTGAAATAAAAAAAAACACCTAGGAAAGCATAAAATTCAGAACAATGTTCCCCATATTTTTAATTTTTCTTTCCAGTCTTTGTTAGTGTACTAAGCATATTTATGTGAAAGTATTATTTCTCTTTCAGATTAACCTTCATGCATGGCTTATTTCTGGTTAAATTGTAAACCTTTATTTGTAATATCATAAATGGGTGCTATGGAAATGTTTTATAGCCACAAAAGATAAAGTATTGTGAGGCAAGACAGTCTCTTAGATATATCACTTCATTAATTTAGAAGCAGTTTACCTATTTTGTTTGTACTAATAAATGTTTTCCTATTTCTTACTATTTGTGTGTTTTGTGGTATTAATTATCCATTGTTCTTAAGGAATTTGGATGGGTTTTGGTGGGATTTTAGTCCACTTACCTTAGACAATGAACTTGCAAAATAGTTTTTGACAACAGCAAAACATCCTAAAATAAATGGCCACAATATGTATATGGGCAGAAAGACAATAAATGCAGTCATCCTTCTTTTAATATGGTAAGTTAGAAATTGACTCTAAAAATGGTAAATCTGTAAAAAATATTGGTATTTGTTGATAAAAGTTTACAAAAAGATTGCATTTTTTTGGTAAAGGTCTGTAACAGAAAAGGACCCTTATTAGACAAGGCAGAAACTCCACTAGCACGTAAACATATGAAGGCTGTGGAAAGATCTAATGGGGGAAGTAAGGAGAAAGTGGCAAAAACTGATAAAAGCATATTGTTTTGAGAGTTGAAAGCTCTACTTGAATGTTATATTTTAGCATTTATAACTGTTGCTGTGAAATGTAAATCTTGCTTTCTTCTTCCTTTAAAACCATTCTTTTCTTGGGTACAGAATATTCAGGGACAGGAATCCGAGTCTCCATTTCACTTAATCCTCTCTATACTAAAATCAAATTCCCATCTGGAGGATGAAAGCAACCATTATTGTAATCAGTCATTTTGCTATCTCATTTATTTTATCTTTAGGAACTTTATTTCTTAAGGAACAGTAATGGATTCTCCCTTCTAGTAATGAATATGGTATGAATCTGTGAGGGTGGCCATGGAGACTTTGTGTGTGCAACAATCCATGTGTTCTTCAGTATCCTGAATGGGTTCTGAAAGATTACACAGGTGGCTTCAAGAAATTTCCAGAAAAAAAAGAGTAAAATTTTCTTCAAAATAATCAAGGTATAATAATTGCATGTTCTATTGCAGACACACTCTCACAACCTGGATTGACACTGGGCTCTGAGTAACCAGAAATTATTAATCTAGAGCAGTTCAATAGTGATAAGAGCTGAATGTAGACATTCAGGGACAAAAGGGGAAGTGTCAGATCAGATTGAAAAAAGATTTCTAATGGCATTTTCCCTTTTTTTTTAATCTCTGAAGATATTTTTCTAACTTAATTTTAAATTTGCATGCTTTCTAAACATGTCTAGACATATATTTCAAAATTTTTTGTGAAATAAGAATATCTGACATTTTTAAATTATAGCTTTAACTGTTAAATAATATGTTCATAAATAAGTGCATCATGTTATGTAAAACATTTGTGTTGCATAATTCATTATGTAGAAGAAGTATGTGCAAAACAGAATAAATTTGCATCTGATGTTTTGCCAGTTCTATTGAGTAGGGAGAAATTAGCACAATAGAAAAGTAAGAGAAAGAAATCAGAGTTTCAAACACTAAAAAATAAAATCTTCTGATATGAATAGCTTTATTACTGGCTACAGCTTTTAGTTATCCTGAGCTAATAACATATTTTGAAGGTGTCAAATTAGACTTTTCCAAAAGGTCTAGTCCTATGTCACAAAGAAATATAACCATGAGAGGACTATCACCTGTATTATTCAAGTATTATGGGTTGGATTGTATTATGGGTATGATTCTTTATGGTTTTATAATCTCTGTATCTACAATAAATAAGAAAACATTTTAGAATAACTTGCAGTGATGATTGTTGTTCTGATATTACCTTACACGACCATAATAAGAAAGGAGATCTATGCATACACACAAATGTAAATATTTATTAACCACTGTTGTCTGACAACTTGAGAACATAAAATCCAAGTGATTTTATACATATAAAAAAAGAAATTGCTCTTTTCCTATATTAGATAACCCTTGCATTTCGCACCTTGAAAAGAGAAAAATACTGACTTTCTCTCTCAACTACTTATTTCAAGTGAAAAGTAGGCTGAGGGAAAATATGCAAACAGCCACATCTCAGTGGGGATGTCACTGTCAATCCATTACAGTTTACAGGTGTAGAGAAAATATTTACAGGAAGTGATTTTGTCTTTACCAAGATAATTTTTCTAAATCAGATCTCACCCTTGGGTAGCTGAAAGCAATGGGGTGTCTTTTCACCAATGACTGAGCATCAACAGGCGATTGTCATCAAAGCAAACTTTTAAAGTACTGCTTCTTATGGGGCATCCTTGGGAAATGTCATGTCCAAGTTCACCAATGTGTTGATAGCCATGACCAACCTTACCATGGAGTGCCCCTCACCATTGGAGAGGTGCCTTTCAATCTGTCTGTCTCTGGCCATGTCACAGTCTGGACACAGGCTTCTTGATACGTGCAGGAATCTGTGCCCATCAAATGAAAAACAATTACTGCAGAATTTGTTTATACAATTATGCTGGTCTCAGTGTCAAAATAACCTTATTTTTTGAAGTTACTTCTCAACAGCCCAACTCAATACAATCTTTGCAAAAACATGACAGTTTACTTACCACATCCAACACAGGTTTTCAGAAATAAATTGTTATTTCCATATAATGAAGTTTAATATTATTTTTATTTTATTATAGTCTAAATTTTAAAAAATCCACCAAGAAAAAATTACAATAAAAATGGCATTTAAAATAAAAAATTCATAGTAATTTGAAAGATATTTATTAGTAGAAAGATACTCTGTCATGTGTTATAAACCTGAGAAGAAAATAATCAGAAGACATGGTACAGACAAGGAGAGGAAGTATAAGATGCAATTGTAATTTCTGTGCAGTGGCAGTGAAAAACCTGTGGTAGAACAGAACATAAAACATTACGTAGCAGTGGAGAGCTTTTTTCCACTTAGAGAATGAAAGATCAAGAAAAAAGAAGTTGTTTGGGTACAGGACAAGAAAAGCAGCTGACTCCTCCTGTTTTTCAGTTGTTAAGGTCCAATTATTGAGAGATGCTTCTGCCTGAATTTAAGTGCAAACAAGACCATATGCCAAAGTCAGTACTGCAGATTTTATTTAACAGTGAATGTGAGGTAGAGAGAGAGAGAAAGGAATAGGAAAAAGAAAGGAGGAGGAAGAGGAAGAAAGTGAGAGACAGGTTAAGCAGAAAGGTATCACCGCCATTCATGGATCCAGATGACATCTCTTTAGTCCTCTTTACCCTGGGCTTCTCAGTGGTGAGAGTCCCAAAGTAATTCATAACTATTTCACTATTTGTACTCCCATTCTAGGGTTTCTCTTGAGTCCATGAAGTTATGATTCCCCCTGGCAGACCCAGTCAGAGCTGATTTTCAGCACAGCTGCCGAGATGCCTTTCCTTGTGGATTCTTTGCAGTGATACATTATCCTCCCCTGGTCTTGCTTGCCTCCTTAGGCCTTATATATTTGGACAATAAATAGTAACACGTTTATCATATCTCAGGTTCCCATCAGGTGTCTTAATTCACAGTCCACATTCCAGGAATCCACAGAGGCATATTCAGGTGGTTTGGTAGGCACACGTGAGTGATTTCCTCACACAGTTTACTATATTGGGCAAAGTCCTTTAGAAGGTCTTAACAGCGTTTGAGACAACTGAGATCTTTATGTCTCTTACACAAATACTCTAATTTTAAAAAATTGAATACTTAGATCAGTTTTTATTATAGCATGCAAAGCAGTTTACACACACTACAATGTAACCTATTGCTGTGCCATGCTGAGTGAACTAGCTTTTGTAGCTATTTTAATACAGGAAGGTCTTTCAAGCTATTACTGAACCTTGCTAAGCAGTAATAGCCAACGTAAACTAATATAGTGGATCTATGGCAAAAGGAGGAAAAGTTAACTATACCTATAAAATATATCAGTGTTTTGCTGTATTGTTTGTTACAAATGTCAAGTAAAAATTAATAAATGTTACAAATTCTGGATCATAATGGCATTTATTTGGTACTTGTCAGTAGAAGAGGAAATTGATTTTTGTAACCATGAAATGACAGTGTGCACTTTGGTAGCTCATATTTGAACTTGACAGAGCCCATAATGAATGCCATTTATTTATTTTTTCATAGTTTTCACCTGTTTACAAATTTAGTGTTGAGATAATGGAACATAATAGGAACCATGTGATGTGTCCACCCACAGATAGCCAATTTGCTACTTTGACAGATCATATGTTTTGTATTTCATTGTAATAAAACTATTAGTTCTCTAAAGTTCCGCTATTTCAAATAAAGTTATGTTCAACAAATAATATGTCCATGAATGTCTGTGGGATGCATAGTAAAAGTAATGATCTTATGCAACATCACAGTGTTACCCTCTACTCTTAAAAAGCAAATACTCTTTCAAGGAATAAATTATTTTTTCAAGAAAATCTGAAGGAAAATCCTCGTAAATAGGAGAATACATTATGCTTTTCTTGTATTATTTCCCCTGCCATTGCCAAATGATGGGCACGATCCTTGGGTGCAGATCTTTAAGCATTTCTAAGTATTCTTAGAAAAAATTTAATCGAGATCTGTCCAGTAATATTTTATCCAGTTTCTATCTTGCTTCCTTTAGAGAACATTACATCTCAGGAAAAGCAGTTTGAATACAGAGATACAAACACATTCTTAACATGTAAGGCAATATAATTGAGTTGTCCTAAATAAAAGGAGTAAAAATGTATATTTATCCCAAAAGGTGATTTTTACGAAGCTCAAGCAAACAGAGCTCACAAACACCTAACACAAACTGAGGCCAAGTATCACCTAGTTTTCAACTATTAAGTTTGACTGCATTATTTCTGAAGACATTAGTATCTTTACTTTTATATGAAAGAATTAATAGATTCATAGTGCTCAAATAAAGCAAAAAATCAGTGTGCATCATGATGGCAGAACCAGGTCTTACACAGTCATCCAGATGGACTGAAACATTGAAAACACTGTTAATTATTAGGCATCTTTTTTTTTTGTATTCTGAATTGTAACATTAGGGATGTTATTAGACATTTATAATGTATCTCTCATCAAATAGGCTATTTTCATTTTGGCAAATTGTGCCTTTTTTTTTCTTACATTATGTGATTTAGATGTTTATTTGGCACCTCCACTGCAATGGAAATATACTTAGAGCTATACTGAATGTATACTGAACCATACTTTGCTATTTGTCTTACTGAATCTTTTAAAAATTTTTAGGTTTTTATGTACAATTTAAGTAAAACAATTTGAGAAAATTCTTGCTATGTTGAGAATGGAGATGAGGATTTAATAATTTTATCAAACTCTTTTGTGCAGTCAGTTTCACCTGTCTTCCCAACCAATTTGTGTCTTGATCATTGTTCAGGATAAGGAATTGAGCCAAATGTAAAGATTTTCTTTTCCTTAGACACCATTTTTGCAGGAAAATATTCAACACTGCCTCTTATTTTAGGTTTTTTAATCAAAACCAAAAATCAATATATTGGAAAAAAGTAAAGGGCAAAATTTTCAAGTAGCATTACATTAACAGCCAAAGTCCTCTCAAAACTTGTGCGAATTTTGTCTGATTGCTGGGTGTATCTACCTCTGCCACTTAATCCTGGAACTTCATCTCTCTTTTTCTGATATTGTTCCTCATACCAGCATAAAACATACCTTGGTATAGCACAGCATAGAACAGAACATAACATCTTCTCCAACATAACTTCTTATCCAGGGCTTTGCTAGAAGGTGCTATGCCTTCATCGGAGCAGTGACACTTTGATAGAGCACTAGGGCAATACATCATCAAGGAGCTGCATAGGGTGATGTATTAGTGTAATACATCAAAATGCCACTGCTCTCGAGAGGTTTGATCCTGCTTCTGTTGAAGTCTGCAGATTATTAGTACTGAGTAAAATGAAAAGAAGGATCAGGACCATAAGCATACAAAATTATTTTTATATTCTTATCTTTCCATCCTTTGCAAATATTTTGAACTGCCACGTTCAGTACCTTAATTTAGCATTTTAATCAAAGTTTTTATTATATGATTTAAGAAAGACAGAGTAGACTATGAAATCTGTATTTACTGTTCTTCCCCACCATAATCACTGCAGATTTATAGGATAATAAAGGGAGAGGATTTTGAGTTTGTATGGCTTGCACTGTGAGATTCAGAGTTTGTTACAGTGGGAATAAAACCTTAAGCATTTGCAATGTAAAAAGTATTTGTTGGAAATGCCCTAACAATCTGAAACTATAAAAACAGCAATAATATCCTAGACCAAAAGTCACATACATCAGCAGCATCCTGCCCCGACAATGCCTAAATGCCCCTTTCTTAAACAAGAGTGGAAAACCCCCCCGCTTAAAACCTGCATATTGTTCCACCCAGCATTTGGCACATTCAAGATCTTTTCTACTCTCTTTGCCACTTTCATGCTCAGACTCAAAATGCTTTCTTTCCTACCTTTTTATAACCACCTGAGACCTCCAAACCATCCTGAGGCAGCCTGTAGCATTGTATGCAGCTTTGAGATGAATAGGAAATCAAAATTTTTGCTGTTTCTGAATGATAGAAAATTACCTTCAAAAACTTCTCTGCCATTCTTAGATAATCTTTCCCCAGACACGTGACTCTAAAAACTAGTTGTCAAATATGCTTGCATTACAATATTTCCTAACATTGAGTTCTGGAACTACCTCCTTCCTGCAAAGAAAGAGAAAAGGGATTATCTTTCTGTGGACTGAATATGAGGCTCAGGGTCACTCAAGTGTAATTACACAGTCCTTAGTGTCATAAAAATCCCTACATATTTGCATATGTATTTTTCTACTTCTGGATTGTTTTGCAAGACTTTCTATCAAGTCAAATTCATCCATCCTAGTCAGTAGAATTTGAAGAGTGTCTGTGGTTTAAGTCCTTGCCAAGGCATTGAGCTATATTAAGAAGACAACTTTTTAAAGAGATGTATTCTCTAAAAATAACACAATATTTAAAAATATTTGAAAATCTATTATTTAAATAGTAATATTTAAAAATATTATGCATGAGGCATAGTAATAAATACATTATTACAGAATATAATTATAGAGTCTATAAGAAGCATGGCACATTACTCACCTCTGGTATGTTTTGTGCACCTCTACAGTAAGTAGGAGACATAAAACAGGCAGCCTAAGTACAGACAGTAAGAGACATAAATAAGACAGCAGTTATCTGCTAAGCAGTACTGAATAACTTATTTCAGGATGCACTTCATTTTTTTTCGAGTTTATATAGAAATGAAAACATAAGAAAGCAAACATTTTGCAAGAGGTTCCTTTGTTAGGGTTTTGAAACCTGGAAGATAGTATGACATTAGGAAAATACTTACATTTCAATGTATTAACACCTGAAGTTTGGTGTTCAGTTTTTGTTTCTGTAGAAGTAAATTTCTCTAAATAGTCTAATTGCCATAGACATTTATACCAAATAGAAATACAAAACCTACTAATGTGATATTCGGAGAATCTTTGAAGCTTTTTGTTTGTAAGAGCTGTCTTTAATCTTTAGCCTTCAAAACAAGTCCTTGAAAATGTAGTCATATATAAATGGAAGGATCATTTATTTGATCAGTTTTTGAGAAATCAGTGTCTTAATTATTGTTTTTCTGGGTACTTTCAAATACCAAAGTTTAACTTTTTTCTTCTTTGGATATTGAAGCTGTAGAACTGAAAAGCAGGTTTTCCCTAAGTTTGTTTGGATGCCATTAATAAAATTAATTAATAAAAGGCTACTTGATCATTTCAATATCTGAACCACAACATTCTCTAAATAATTTAAAGGGGAACTCTGGTTTATGGGAAGATTCACTACATATGANATCTGGCCATTTATACCAGCAGCCAGTCAGTCAGTTCTCCTTCTTCTCTCTTCCTTCTCACAGCACCAACTCACTCCATCCTGTCCCAGCTGCCTGTCCCTTGTGCAAAGTCTTACCTTACCCGTCCCTTGCACCNTTGAATATAAAACTCAAAACACACAGATTTTGAGGTTGCAAAACCTGAAACCTGTTGAACAAAAAGCGAATGTCTAAGCATATGTAATTAAATCTGTTGATATCCTGAAGGTTATCTTCTGCAAATTAACGGTGTAGTCACTCAAGGATCTTTATCAGTGTAGCTGCATCTTTAAAATCTGAACATAGGATAAAATAATAGGTTTCTTAGCCTTGACTATCAGTTTCACAGGCAAAATATACAGCCAACCAACAAAAATAATAGAAATTATAAGACAGAGAGTTTACACAGTTATGTAGAGAGTTGGAAAGGAGCAAAACCTCTTGAAAGGNTCTTTGGATATTGAAGCTGTAGAACTGAAAAGCAGGTTTCCCCTAAGTTTGTTTGGATGCAAGTAATAAAATTAATTAATAAAAGGTTACTTGATCATTTCAATATCTGAGTCACAACATTCTCTAAATAATGTAAAGGGGAACTATGGTTTATGGGAAGATTCACTGCATACAACAGTGCATTCTTCTTTCTGAACCAAATAGGAGCAATAACAGCGATTGAAAAAGGAAATACTGCATTACAGCCTCATGGTGCTGGTTATGTCCATAATGAGTCTTATGAAGACTGTTTACCAATCAGAGATTATATTCAAAAATTAGGGCATAGAGAAAGTCCACTAACTGCCAAAAAGTTGTAGTAGAAATTTAATAGAAATTGCGCAGCTTTGAGAAGGAATAGGAATTAGAAGAAAGATTAAATAATTAATCTTTCTTTGACAATTCACAGCCAATAATTTAATTTTTTAGGAGACTGGAAGAAAAACAGGATCTTATACATCACTTAAAAATACAGCTGTCACATGGCTTCCTTCTGGATTTTGAAAGACAGCAATGGAAACTGAATATAAAACTCAAAGATAACACTCAAAGATTTTGAGGTTGTAAAACCTGAAACCTGTTGAAAAAAGTGAATGTCTAAGCATACGTAATTAAATCTGTTGATATCCTGAAGGTTATCCTCTGCAAATTAACGGTGTAGTCACTCAAGGATCTTTATCAGTGTAGCTGCATCTTTAAAATCTGAACATAGGATAAAATAATAGGTTTCTTAGCCTTGACTATCAGTTTCACAGGCAAAATATACAGCCAACCAACANAAAGACATCTCCAAGCAGCTCTCAAGATCTGGCCATTTATACCAGCAGCCAGTCAGTCAGTTCTCCTTCTTCTCTCTTCCTTCTCACAGCACCAACTCACTCCATCCTGTCCCAGCTGCCTGTCCCTTGTGCAAAGTCTTACCTTACCCGTCCCTTGCACCACCTCCTGTTCCTGGGTCAGCACAGCAGCAGAGACTCCAACTGAGCTGCAATTTCAACCAAACCCCTCCCAGCCAGCTCACGCTTTATCACACCCACAGCTGGGAGAGCAAGGCTGTTCCCACTCTAGGGTAATTAAAACAGTTGCAATACATCAGCCACAAGATTACCTTTAGTGCCAACTCTGTTTGTTTCCCCACACTATCTTTACCTATCTTACCACAAGAAATTATGTAATACGAGATCCTCAACTGTAGTTTGGGCTGGAAAAAGCATAATTTGTTATTTGTTTCTGGTTTTTCAATTTGAGTCAATAAACTTCCTGTCTGATGTCAGTATCTATTCCTCAGTTTGACTGAAATCATAGAATAATGAAATAACTTAGAGTGTTTCTTTATTCAGAGAGGCATGCTCAGTGATCAGATCCAAAACATAGCCACACAGTGTAGAAAATTAACTCTATCACAGCCANCAAATAGGAGCAATAACAGTGATTGAAAAAGGAAATACTGCATTACAGCCTCATGGTGCTGGTTATGTCCATAATGAGTCTTATGAAGACTGTTTACCAATCAGAGATTATATTCAAAAATTAGGGCATAGAGAAAGTCCACTAACTGCCAAAAAGTTGTAGTAGAAATTTAATAGAAATTGCGCAGCTTTGAGAAGGAATAGGAATTAGAAGAAAGATTAAATAATTAATCTTTCTTTGACAATTCACAGCCAATAATTTAATTTTTTAGGAGACTGGAAGAAAAACAGGATCTTATACATCACTTAAAAATACAGCTGTCACATGGCTTCCTTCTGGATTTTGAAAGACAGCAATGGAAACTGAATATAAAACTCAAAGATAACACTCAAAGATTTTGAGGTTGTAAAACCTGAAACCTGTTGAAAAAAGTGAATGTCTAAGCATACGTAATTAAATCTGTTGATATCCTGAAGGTTATCCTCTGCAAATTAACGGTGTAGTCACTCAAGGATCTTTATCAGTGTAGCTGCATCTTTAAAATCTGAACATAGGATAAAATAATAGGTTTCTTAGCCTTGACTATCAGTTTCACAGGCAAAATATACAGCCAACCAACAAAAATAATAGAAATTATAAGACAGAGAGTTTACACAGTTATGTAGAGAGTTGGAAAGGAGCAAAACCTCTTGAAAGGAAAAACAAATTGAGTGCTGCAGGAGAAATAGGCAACACACAGCAGTGATGTTACCTAAGTAAAGTGTCAGGACTTTATTACCTATCAGTCTTTCATACTTATCAGAAGGCTTCACACACCAACACCTTGTTATCTCTATCTTATTTCCCAAAGGCAGCTCCAAGCAGCTCTCAGGACCTGGCCATTTATGCCAGCAGCCAGTCAGTCAGTTCTCCTTCTTCTCTCTTCCTTCTCACAGCACCAACTCACTCCATCCTGTCCCAGCTGCCTGTCCCTTGTANAGCTGGGAGAGCAAGGCTGTTCCCACTCTAGGGTAATTAAAACAGTTGCAATACATCAGCCACAAGATTACCTTTAGTGCCAACTCTGTTTGTTTCCCCACACTATCTTTACCTATCTTACCACAAGAAATTATGTAATACGAGATCCTCAACTGTAGTTTGGGCTGGAAAAAGCATAATTTGTTATTTGTTTCTGGTTTTTCAATTTGAGTCAATAAACTTCCTGTCTGATGTCAGTATCTATTCCTCAGTTTGACTGAAATCATAGAATAATGACATAACTTAGAGTGTTTCTTTATTCAGAGAGGCATGCTCAGTGATCAGATCCAAAACATAGCCACACAGTGTAGAAAATTAACTCTATCACAGCCAACCCCAGCACATTCAATGAGCAGACCTGTCAGAAATGGTAAATTAATTTACTATTTCAGTGCAATGGAACTGCATTGGGATCCATGCAGAAGACGTATTAAGGGACTCAAAGAACTTAATCAGTCTATGTATGCTCTATTGGGGCTGTGCTTAGGGTGTGAGAAGTCTGTATCTGTACACTAACACAATTGCTAACTTATAGTATCTTTGGTAAGAGTTATCTGCACGTGGATCAAGGGGTGTAATTTATTGGTCCTTGGGTGTAAGACCATTGTTCATAAGAGCTGCTGATGCTACAGTATTTAACCACTGTGATTAGTCCCAGGCCTGTGCTGTGCTGCACATTCAGTATGGCCTTTTGCTGCACAGATCACTTGGCCACAGAAAAACCTCAGACAGCTTGTTGGAAAAAAGGAGCCTGTAAACAGCTTCAGTTGTTGCTGGCAATTATGCCATCTGTGTGGCCTTGCCATTATCTAAAAATGAGACCAGTCTTTAGGAATGGAATTTTTTTCTTTTAAGAAAATTTAGCTAGAGTGACTAAAAAGAAGGACCTTTTCTCCCTGCACCCATTCTGTACAGTGTGCCATCGGAAAACCTATTTAGAGTGCACCCAGAGTGGCACAAAAGTGAGATCTGAAGAAATATTTACTTGCTGTCTATATTCCTCCTTTTATTTTATCTTATTAAAACAGCTTTTTTTTTTGACATCATTTATTGTTTGAACTTTCTTATCAGGATCCAGAAAGAACCCTGCACCAAGTCTCTTCCTTGTTTCCCATCCCCTCTGCAGAACTCCTCTTCCAAATAAAAACAAAAATGAAATAATAAATATCTTTCAAGATTCTTTTTAAGGATACGTCACATATATATTGTGATAATACAGCTTGTAGACCAACAGTTCATCAAAACAGTCATAATCTTCATAATACTGCTTGAAAGTATTCTGCAAGACATCTTTCTCTTTCTAGTCATAGCTGATAAAGCTTAGGAACCGTTTCTTCTCCCTTGAAAAAAGTCTTTTCATGTACCTGTGACTGAAAACCAGGAAATAAACTTGCTAACTGGTTCATTATGTTGGAAAGCTGACATTAGTTTATTGCAGCACTGGGTGCATGGGGAATTGCTCCACCTAATACGCACACCTAGCAGCCTAACAAACCAGGTTATGTTCATGAAGCAAATACATATTCATTACATTCCTGAATACATACATATATGCTAATGATTTCTGTGGACTTTTTTGGAAATGAGTAGGAGTCTTTTGAGGGTCTCTGGGTATAATTTGGGGAACATTCCTGTTCCTCAAATTTTTCTTTTATGGTACTGGACCTTTTCTCCTTGAGAATATCCCACATATGTCACCAGGTTATTAAATACTTACCATCTTTGGTCTGGCACAAAATTTTTATTCTTGAAACTAATACAGGCACTGATATAGGTAAACAGGAAAATGCTTGCTGGCACAAGTTAAGGGAGTTAACACAAAATTACATTAATCTCTGGAATTTGTACTGAGTACTTTATGGTACAAAACTGAGCATTAATCACAGACATAGGGATCAAGCAGTGTTGTGCTGAAATTAAAAAAAACTTTCCAATATCTTCCCCCAGTGCTGCATAGATACCTTTCTTTTAAAAGAAGTATTACATTTTTGGTAACATACCTTTCCTGTTATGTTCCAGCCACATCAAAAACCTGTCCCTATGTACATCTCAACCTTAAAAATCAAATTCTTCAAATCATGTCACATGTAACTATCTTTTATCTGAGATTCATCTATACATCTTTTAAAAGCGGCATACATTGAGTACATTTATCCTTAGCTTCTGTTAGGGGACATGCTCTACAGAAAAATTTTTGAGAGGTTGTCGTTGTTGGTAACCTTATGAGGTTGATTTGAGATCTACATCATCTCAGGAATGTATATCTGTTGCACCATTAAATGTTCTAGCTGCAATTACAGAAAGACTTTATCCTGCCTGAAGCAGTTTTCTAAGAACAAATGATAGGATATTCAAATATGTCCATAATATATGCTGTTGCAAGTGCTTGTTATCGTTTTTTTGTCTGAACAGAACTTGAAAAAAATGTTTCCAAAGTCATGATGGACACTTTTTTCACAATTCAGTCATTATTGGAAAATGTTTTTTACGTAGCAGAGAAAATAGCAAATGGAAATGTCATATTTAAATACATTGATAAATTGTGAACACTGTGAATGCCTCCATTTATGTTTCTTATGGTCAGCATGATTGGATTAAACTGTGTACTACAAAGAATAAAGTTAAATAATAGATGCTTGGAATTTAAAGCAAGAACTTTTAAACACAACAGAATAGCAATGATTACTGTTTACTTTTTCCCCAGAATCTGTTTCTCCTGCTTGCCACATAAAACCCTTAAGATTTTTTGAGTTTCTTTATTGATCTTTCAGTATCATCTGCTTAACAATCCATCCAATCTCTCCTAAACAGACCTCCAAGAATTCAACTCACTTTTTTTTTAATAGGTCAACAAAAAAGTATGATGTCTCAAGTATTTATAACACATTCCAAAATTATTTCCATACAAAGAAGAGAAAAATAGCTGAAGGTCCTAAATATCTTAATTCCTACATATAGAAATAATTTGTGTGTCCAAAAGATTTAGCTCTTCCTTAGCTGATCCAACAAGCACAACATGGTGACAATCCAAGATGTCAGTACAGTCCTATTGCTTAGAGCTCCTTAAGGTTCTAAAATACCTCACAAACGGTTCACAAAACCGTGATTCATAAAGCTTCCTGTAATGCCATACTCAGAACTGTCTACACTTAGTGTGTCTGATATTGTGAATATATTTGAATCCTTCAATAAGCATTAAATCTGAAAACTATGTATGTAATCTTATCAGAAGACTCTACATGAATAACATTGTTCTGAGTTCTGCAGCTAGTCTGAATTGTTTCCTGACTTTTAAGAGGGTTTTGTTTGCTCGTTTGTTTTGACGTATAATAACTTCTAAGCCTGCTTTTAGATTAAAAGAATAACAAGAACTAAAATGCAATATAATACTGTTTACACAAGAACACACAACAAGTTACTAACCGAAACAAAATCATCAGCAACAAAAAAATCAATGGAAATTTACCTTGCATTTATAGTTGATTGGTAATGAACAATTTAGCTTCATAACTACAATGTACAAATAATCTATTCCATTTACTATTCAATTTAAATGATGCAGCTAGGCATAAAATCTTGTTTGGAATATTGATGTTAGAATGAATTAAGTATAAGGTGAGGTAAAAAGACTGGCAAAATTTCTTCCTGTTTCTAAAAGCATTATTAGTCTCTGATAGTACTTCTAGATTTGCAAAACCAAATCAAATACATGCATGCACATTATTTCAGGGTGTTTGCACAATATAGTAAATTGCTATGGTATACCCTGGAGATAACAAAAATGGCAAACTGACAAAATAGAGACTACAAGATTAACGTTATACATTAAAAAATTCTTATTCTGTAAAGCTGTAAAAGAGCCTGAGCAACTCTTTAAAACCAGTTATACCAGTTCAATAGTATCTACCATTAGGAAATACTGACCAATGATTCAATTACACAGAAGGGAAAATGGTCACTAATCTAAGCCTAATTGATTTTTTTTCAGATTCTCATTTGACAAATATAAGTAAGAAATGGACATCCTTTGAGAGATGAAAAAATACATTTTCAGGTGTATGAGGTTTTGGCATTTAAGCATGCTGACTTTTTAAAATCAGGTAATGTACCTTTATATCTAGGTGATGTTGCAGTGAGACTACAGTTCATTGATTTTAGAATATAAACCTGAATTACAAAACCTGATGATTCTAAAAGCAGAATGAGTTAGTAAGTTTGTCTGTTTGATTCTGCAAAATCCCATACTTGATATTACTCATCCTTTGGGAAGTGAAGTTTCCACAGCAGAAGTCAATAGCAGAAATAGCATTTAGAGGGGCCTCCACCATGTTGACATTACTTCCAGAAACAAACTCTATGTAAAATGTCTCTAGCTATAAAGATTCTGCCTGTGAGAATAAGTGCATCTATATATCTCCATGTCCACAGTTCTTTTGATAGGACCACTTTCCCCTGATGGAAAAAATTACAGTACTCAGAGAATTTATACTTTAAACTTCCTTTGGTTCTGAATCAGGCATCAGAAATTGTGGTTGGGAAACACATTCTCCCTGATGAGTTTTCAGGCTAACAAGGTAAATAACATACTCTGTGCAATTATTGCAGGTACTCTTCCTTTTTTTGCATGATGAGAAACTAAAAATCTGGACTAAATCAGGAGATATTCATTAACTTGCACAATAAGCTAAAATGAACACTTAAAGCTTTCACCTCCGCCGTCATTTCAAATGGTATGAGAATGAACTTAATTTCAAGAGCAAAGATGCATATAATGAAGGATTTCCTTCTTTTAGAAGTGATCATTAGTAACTATGTAGGGAGCTTCATCTCATTTAACATTCTCCTATTTATAATTATGCCTGTGTATATCTTTTGAGCTATGAAGCAATTAGTTTTCATTGTGTTAGTTGTAATGATTCAAAATTGTTAAGTTCTTGACTCAGTCAGCGATGCATCACACATTCAAATTTTTGAGAACACTGTTGTGCTAAATACATAAGGTAATCCAAGCCCAAGATATCTGTACCATAATGCCCAGAATCCTAAATCTCCAGTTACACATGTTTTCATGTTCATCTGTTTTTACCAGTTATGTAACTGATAGAGAAATTATTATTGTAAAAATATGATCTCAGGACTATAGATGAGTTATTGCCCCAAACTACCATTCCTATCTGAGATGGTGAAATTTAGTAGTTCTGAATAATACTCTAAGATTTTTTAACTGAGTGTAGTAGCTTCACATTTGCCAATTTCTGTTTGTCAAATTTAATGTAGGGGTTCAGGTGTCTTCTAGAATTATTTACTCTTTTTCCCTCTGTGAGAAAGGATTAGGAGAAAAGAAAAACAGGCTCAAACTTAAAAGATATAAAGATAGGTTTATTAACAAACACTAAAAGAAGAGGATGAGAATCAAAATGAAACCTTCAAACCACTTCTCCTCCCCCCCACAACTGTTAACTTTCCCACTAACAACATAAAGAGACAAAACCTGTGATTTTTCAGCCAGTTTCACCACTTTAAAATAGGCTTTCGTCAGTTCTTAGGGAGAGGAGTCCCTCTTAGAAATTCCATGGAGACATTATCACAAGAAAAGAACAATCCTCTGGTGGCTCTCATGTCATAAATCTGCAGCTGCCCAGGGAATTCTACTAATTCTCATCTCCCTCCCATTTAGCAGCTTTCCTATGGCTGCACTCATGGGCCATATCAGCTTTTTTAGGGTACCATTTAAGGATGATTATTCCAATATAAAACAAAGAGTCTCTTCAGCTGTCTTTAGAATCATCTGCATCTCAAGAAACAGAGGTCTTCTTTTCCCTAGGGGCTTCATATCTTTTTCTCTTTATCTTCCTCTGTTCAAAATTCTCAAAGGCCTGGCCATCCTGGTCCCCGCAAGGAGGGAGCCAGGCTGCCTTCTTAACTCTTCTGAGGCCAGAAGGAAAAAGAATTTTCCCAAGATTCTTCTGATTTTTAACCTGTGTAGTCCAGAGGTGTATCCCTATATTTAAATGCAGTTGTCAATTTCAAGGCCAGTCACTAATTGGTTTTTACTATCCATGTTAAGCCAGCATGGATATACTGAGGAAATAAATTGCATAAATTATTTGCACACAGAACTAAATAAAAAGCAGTACTTCAGTAATTTATCCAATTTCAACAAGATAAATGCAGTCTCTATCATGCAGTGACGCATGTTGCCTCTAAAGAGCCTGTTGACTGTAATGCTTTTAATGACATAAGCTAATTGGTCTGATGAGGAAAGCAGATGCCTGGAATCATAGTTCAAATTCCATCACAGTCAGTATATTTACTTTGAAAGTTCTATTTCTCTTACAGTAAAGCTGTTTGATACTGGAGTGCTATTGCATCCCTCTCAAAATCTGCTATTCATGATTCATGAGAGGCTATGAATCTGAAGATTCCTAATAAGAAGGTCCTAATAAGAAGAGGAATAGGTAGTTTTTAATATCCTTGTGAGTTTCACCATGAAACTTCTTAGAACAGCTTAATATTGGAAAACAAGATCTTATACATTAGGTGTGTATGTCCCGATGCACATTAATGATGTCCATGGGTGTTGATATGCCTGTTATTTCCAATGGACTGAAATTTACATATATAATGAGGTAAAATTGATTGATTTTTTTTCTAAGAATATTTTTTGCATGCAGTGTGTTGTTTTATTTCCTTGTACCTAAGCACACTTTCTTTTTTTCACAAAACATAGACAAAACACATTAAAGAAACTAATTTTTCTGTGTCTTTAAGAGAAACAACTGATTCTTCAATTTAGTAATTTTTTAACACATTGACTTTATGATTGAATACAGGCTGGAAGAGTAGCTGAAAAGTGATCCAGCAGAAAAGGACCTGACAGCTGGCTGAGCATGAGCCATTGTGTGCCCAGGTGGCCAAGAAGGTCAGTGGCATCCTGGACTGTGTCAGAAACAGTGTGGCCAGAAGGGTGTTTCTTTCCCTGTATGTAGCACTGGTGACACAACACCTCAAATCCTGTATCCAGTTCTGAGCCCCTCCTCAGGAAGGACATTGAGGTGCTGGAGTGGATCCAGAGAAGGGCAGCAGAGCTGATGAAGGATCTGGAGTGAAGGTCCCGTGAGGAGCAGCTAAGGGAGCTGGGGTTGCTTAGCCTGGGGGAAGGGAGGCTCAGGGGAGACCTTCTCATACTTCTGCAAATACTTGAAAGGAAGGTGTAGCCAGGTGGGGGTTGTTCTTTCCTCAGAGGTGACAATGTAACAAGACAGGAAGACAGAATATAGTCTTAAACTGCCACCAAGGGAGGTTCAGTTTGGACATTAAGAATTTCTTCCCTGAAAGAGTGATTAGACATTGGAATGGATTTTCCAAAGGGAGGTGGTGGAGCCACCATTCCTGGAGGAGTTAAAGGAAAGACTAGATATAGCACTTAGTGCCATTATCTAGTTGGCATAGTGGTGTTTGGTCATAGGCTGCTCTTAGGGGTCTCTTCCAACCTAATTGAATCTGTGATTCTGTAAATAGAGAATGGCTGCAAGAAATATACTTATGTAGATATTACTGTAGAAAAGATCAGTAAAACAAAATCTGAAAAGTAGAAGCTTACAAGGTGAGAAATGTTTTAGAATAAAATATAAATATTTTCTGAACTGCAATAGTATAAATCCCAGAGGACAGCTGTAAAGATAGAATAGGCCATACAATTTAATTCCTCTTAAAAATAATAGTCTGGTAATACAAAGATCCCAGAAGACAGTGCTCTGTAAGGATTAAAATATACGTGTCACATCTGGTGAAACTTGGAGAACTCTATTACTCTATGTCTTTGTAAAATATCTATTAATAAAAAAACAACAAAAACCCACAACATTAAATACTGTGCATCTGTTAAGCTATGCCAGCAAAATGATTCCTAAGAGTGATACAACGTGGACTCAAACCACACATCAGGAATCAACTGGCAGAATAACAAGTGGGGGTTTGTGCCAAGGAGATTCGAGCAGATGTTTACTCTATGACAACTAAATGAGAAATTGCTTGAGCATAAAGATAAGGGAACCACATAGTGTTTTATTGATTTTTAAAACACATTCTTTAGAGTGTGGCAAAGGGATTATTTTGCACCTTGGAGTATTAGTCCTACAAATCTAATAGCAATTATGCCTGACTTTATTAGAATACATAAAGCACAAAGAAAATTAACAACTCATTTCTCCTCAGATTACTCTTTTCACCTCTTTTAGTCAACCATATTTTGGCTGCATCTGGGTAGATATCTTAAATAAAATTGCCAAGTTTGATCTCTGCTTTCTAGGCTGTAATACCAGAGTAGTTCAAGATCTCAGAGCCATGTAATCAAATCTTGAAGGGAGTTTAAGGTTTAGACTTCAGATTAGGAAAAGGTCAGGAAATATTTGTCTGGACAAAATAAAGCTAGGTAGAGAAAACAGTAAATTTGAAGCAGAAACATATTAACTGCTTCAAGTTAAACTAACTACATCTAATAATGATTTAAGAAAACAAGAGCCTTGATTTAATTGACCCAGCAGTAGGGAAAAAAAACAAAAAAGGGAGTCTGTATGATATATCAAACCCACGACCTCTAATGTAATAAAAAGTTATGCTTGTCATGTGTTAGGCCTTTGTATATCAATCCTGGAGAGAAGGCATTACAGTAGACTAAAATCTAGATACAAAAAAACATGTTTTGGGGCATTAAACCCTATAGCACCTAAAGAAGTCAATGTGCCTGAACCTATCAGGATGATTAAAACTCAGTTCTTTGTATACTTAATAGACATTCAAAAAGCAAACTTTATATTGGTTTTCACAGTTCTTTGAATTCAGGAAACTAGTCTGAGCCAGTATTGCAGAAAAATATAAACATTTTATTCTGCTGTGAGGATACATGCAGCTTGGAATACCACTGTGTGCATATTTTGCATATTATAAGAGTGTAGATACAGACTGCAAATGATGCAGCTTTTCAGCTCCTTTAGTGTCCTCAAGCATCACCCATCACTGTTCATGACTGCCTCCTAGGCTCAAACAGTAGAATTTATGCTTCATTAAATACAGGTTCACTAAAATAGAGTGAGAGAGACATGTGAAATTCTCCTATTTTTGAATTTAAACAGATATTTGGCTAACAAAAGACAGTCTATTACAATAAACGTAAGCTAAATGCAAGGGAACAGGTGCAGCAAAGCTAGGTAAGTCTATAATCCAAACTGTTATAGTCTGCTGAAAATAGGACTTTATTTTCCAAATGGCACACATGCAAAACAAAATGCACTGCTTAAGGAATTAAATAATATTTTATCTGAAGAAAATAAAAAGGACAAAAGCAAAAAGATCTTCTGAAACTTGTGCCAAAATAAAACGAGGAGGAATTAACCTAGGAGAAAAAAAAAATCCACAGACAAAAATAGAGAAATGGCCACAATTAGGAAGTATATTGGGATAACAAAAAAAGGGGAAATGGACTAACCAGCAACAAGGACATGGAGCTCAGAATATTCAGTGCTGCACAGTACTTTTTAGAGCTGAAGATGGGGGCAGGGAGTGGACAGGGAGGAAAATAAGAACAAAATATACAAAGCATAGTTTCAAAACAATCAAGATGTAGACCAGAAACGGAACAAATAATTGTTTCACTTTTCAGCAAGAAAAATCTTTTTAGCTGATTTTAATATATGATCCTTGTGGGTCCCTTCCAGCTCAGAATATTCAGTGGATCTGTAAATCTGTGACTAAGGATAATTCCTCATAACACCAATAGTACACATGAAAGAAGAAAAACATCATCTGAACAAGCTTTGACACAAAGAATAGTTACAAGATCTAGAAGTCTGAAGATAAAATGAAAGCACATACACTGTAACCAGACTGTGCTTATTGAAGGATTCACTCCTCTTGAGAGGGGCATAAGTATTTAAACTGAGGGGTGAGAATCAAAGTAAGCATAAAGTGAAAATGAACATGTTAAAGATATAATTGGGAAAATTACCTAACTTAAAATTAAACTAAAACTAAACTATATTTTTGTGTTTTGAATGTTTACAAGTTGCTAGCCTCTGAAGGCATGTCTGGAAATATTACTGGATTTCAAGAAGCTAGAATGTTTTTAAAAGGGACCATTTGGTTGTAGCCTAAAGCAGTGGTAAATGGCCCTTTGTTACCTTTCTTCCTAATGCTATGTCCCTAAGGTCATTAGAGAAACCACCTCATTTTTATAATCAGAAATATTTCTTTTGTGCAGAGACAAAGTTGCTATTAGAATTTAGACTTTTTTTATGATATTGTATATTGCTTATATGTATATATATCATGCAAGTGACATTTAACATAATGTTTACTAACAGAAAATCGTCTGAAACTGAACTCAGAATTTCTTAATTCAATTCTTGACTTGTAGCCTTTTACTGCAACTCTGTAATCTGTAATATGAATGTAACAATGCCTCCTCCAGCGTAACATGTATGCACATTCCTCTTCGATTTGAGATTAAAGTGATATAATTGGTCTTATTTTTGTATTTATTTAACTTAATTTGGTTTTTTTTTAGTTCAGGTATAGCCTGAAAATATACAGCAATTGCACAAAAGAAAGGAACTCAAAGCACAGTTAATTTCAGTTAAACTGATTCATCTTGAAGAATTCTAGAGAAAGAAACCTATGGCTATATGATTAATGGTACAGCAAAGCAACTTATAACAATGTATTTATAGTTTTACAGTTACTAGAATTAATTCTTGAGGCTGAAAAGGAAAGAGTTATTGAGATCACGTGAGCCAATTTCTTGCAATTATTATATATATATTTCTTTCTTTACATCAAATGCAGAGAATTTTAAAAGATAGAAACTGACCCAGAAAACACTGAGTTAGAAAAACAAGTTTCGCAAATTATATATTTGGTTCCTTTTTCTACTTTAAATAGAGATGCTATGACTGTATTTAAATAACTATGAATACTGCTGTTTTCTTTTTAATTTGCTGTTTCTTATGAACTAACTCAATTTACCAGTAATTAAATGAAGAAAATTAAGGAAAATGCAAACAGTAATGATTTTCCACAACAGAAATTGGTGTGGTGTGGTATAAATTCAACTCCTAGTACCACAAATACATTTTATGACAAGGCACCAAAAAACAGTGTTGTCACCAGGTAATTGTGTTCATTACTGGGAAAAAAAGGAGAAAAAGCAAATATACACACATGCAAACCCCACCAAGAGAGAACATTTTTAGTGTAAATGTTCTCATACAGAAGTCCTGTATCAAATCAATGTGAAAATTTTTCATGGACTTCGAAGATTTTTCATCCTGTTTTTAGGAAAGAATTAAACCTGTTCTTGAGACATCTGACCAAAATACTAAAATCTTCAGAGAAAGCAACTGTTTATACACATTTCTGACCAGGAAGACAGAGAGTACGAATCTTCTGAATAACTCAATTGGAATACAAGTCTATTATTTTTTATCTTGTTTTCCAGGAAGTTGTTACCTCTCTTTCATTACTCAGTAGTGAACGGTATAGTTAAACTGATGGTTTAGAAAATAAGTAAACATATAATACAAACAATTGTGTTTGCATCACTTAATGGTTCTTTTTTGGAGACCATAAACAGGCAACCACTGATGTAAGGGAAAGATTATGTTCAGATCTGTGCCAAGAAACATTATGGATGGTAACTAAAATGTATGTTATAAGAAATGTTAAGGATAAAAGAGAAGGAATAATTTGTCAACTGTGGAATCTTTCAATACAGACAGTATGTGACAGGATTAAATATAATTTCCTCTAGTAACAATAATATCCTCTTTCCTGCCATTTTGGGTGTAAATAGAGCACTCCGATATTTCTATCTGTTTCAACACACTGCTGAAGAAAGGTAGCAGATGTCATGCCAGGGAATGTCACAAATCTGTCAATAGCAAAGACACTACCTTCAAAGAAAGCTTTTTATATATCTTACACTTCATAACAAATTTATGCCTTCAGTAGATAAACATGATTTTGATAGAAACACATAAATAGAAATGAAAGAAAAGACAATTAAGTTGTAATCAATTCTTGCTTATTTCTGTACAGATTATTTTTACATATAGCACGTCTCTATAGCCCAGAGTTTTAGCATTCTCAGCAATAATGTCTTATTATCAAGGGATATCCTTATATGTTCTCAGCAGCTTTTTTCTCTTTTTTTTCATTATGCGAGAAAGTTCTAATGAGAAGAGAAACTATGATGCAATCTAAAATCCCAAACACCAGTGAAATAATGTATCACAAGATTTATATGAATTGAGAATAAAATGAAATGTCTAAGAAAATACAGCTTGATTTAATATTGCCTTTAGGCAAACACATTCCTAGAGGAAAAGGTTGAAAAGGAATGATTTTGGTACCTAAGAACTTAATCAATGTTGCAAATGGGAACTTTTGATCAATTTGAAAAATTGCAGAGGTACCCAGTAGTATAAAAGAGATTCTGAATGACGAATGATTTGTCATTTAAGCTATCTATTAATGCTGTACCTGTTAGCAGAACAAATCTCTTTGGTGATATTTTCTGAACCTGGTATAGTGATGCAATATTTTGTTAGGGCACATCAGTTTAACTACTTTAATGCAGTATTTTTGCAGCATAGTAAGATAAATTAACACCTGGTCACTTGTTTTAAGACGTACCTTTTGATTGAAGCACTGAAAGAAATATGGCTCAAATTTTCCACAAAGAAATTATATTGAAGCATTGCTGAAAACATATATTTACATTCATTTTCATTATTGCGATTAAGACCAGCAGTCCTATAATTATGTGGATAACAGAAACTCTCAAATACTCCCCAAAAGTATTTATATTATCTTGGGGGTCTGGATCCAAGGAGATCTTAAAATTTGAATAAAGGAGTCATCCATACTTGTATGATATGTTTCTAATCAAGTTGTAATACTGAAAGCTATTTGTGTAAGAATGCAATGATCAAGAGTTTTATGGGCTTTTTATACAATTATTTTAATTACAATTTTTTGTTAAGCAGTCTAGTTCTTATCTATAACTTCATTTTAAACTGAGATTTTTATAAGGTGCATTTTTCTATATGTGCAGAGGAATTGTAATCCATGTTTTAATTATCTGTCAGGCACCTTATTTCATTTTGATCTATGCATTCCTTTAGTCTCCTAGTGTTTAATTCAAAGGTGATTTCAGTCATTATAACCTACCTTGTGTTCAGGTGGTACTAACTGTGTAATTATTTCCCCCTGCACAAAATCTAAACACATAAGACCTTTTGTCTTCATGTGAATCTAGTTCTATTACTAAACCTCTGGATCCTGTAAAATAAATATAATCTGAAATCAATCTTGCCTGCATCTCATGTTAGATTTTTTTTATTATTATTTTTAAACAGGCAACTTCTAAAAAATATTGTGAAAAATTAATTTTTTTACAACTTACTCTTATTTCCATTGAAATAATGAAATTTTTAGTTCTTCGTTTTGGCATAATTCTGCATTAATTATCTCAGATAACCCCAGGAACCTCATTTTTACTGAATATCATAATATCATCAAAGTTCTAATGTTTCCATAATCCTAAAAGCCATTAAAAAGTCAAAAAAAAAAAAAAAAAAAGAAAGAAAGAAAGAAAAAAAAAACCACACTGAAGGTAGATGGTAGACTTCTGGTAGATATGTTGAGTGAATTAATCTGGTTACCTGGAATTTGCAATACTCAAGAGGTTAATTAAAACACATTAGAATTTCTCAATATACTGCAAGTAGAAGAGAAGGAATAGCAGATTAACACTGATAAAGCCTCATGAGCTGAGTTAGGAATTACCTTACAACCACTAATGAATGAATTTATGAATGACTGAGCTTTGGTTGCTTAGAGACTTCTGGTTTAATCTAATTAACAGCAAAAGCCAATAAACAAGACACTTGCACTCTGAAGGCTTGTTTTAAATCTGTGTTGGGACAATGTTAAAAAATCTGACCTCTCTCACTGGAGATAATTTGATGTGAAAAGTCAGTATATAGAGTCACTTCTATGAACTAGATATAAATATTCTTATGAATGCAGAAAAAACTTATATAGATTTATTACAGAAAATATTTAGTATTTTGTAAATGTTATAATGTTTTATCCCATATTTAAAAACTATCTCATCAGGATTGTAGTCCTGAAACACAAGAAATACCAGTGTGAAGGCAGTAAAATTTTACATATCTAGAATTAAATTTCTGTTGTTCTTCACCTTTCTATCTCTCCAGTTTGGGTTGATTTCAGTGGAATTTTTAGACAGTCAATGTGCCTCACAATTAGGTCATGTACATTGAACTGCTTTAAAATATATTTTAAAGCCTACTGCTATATTTCCATTTATGCCTAAACTGGAACTACAGAGTACCCAATGCCTGAAAAAGTTTCAGAACAAAACTTTCTAAATCATTTAAGAGATATATTAGCTTGATTTTGACCTTCAAACCCATTAACTATGCTTATTTTTCACACTTCTAAATCTTTTTTGTTTTATAGACATTCAACAAGGTTATCTACAGTTCAGTTTGAATTAGTTCCAGGATCAATAATAAATTTGTGAAACTTAATTTATGTCTACATTGACAGATTATGATTCTTAATCTTAAAATAATCCAATTAATGGTTATTTTGAGAACAAACAAATTTTATGCTGTATGAGATTAAAATTGATCTACATATGTAAAGACACATGATGGAAGAAAAAGGAAAAGAAATTAGAATGCAAACTGAATGAACACAAAAGCTTCAATTTTTAAATATTTGTGACTTATCTATCTGGAAGACATACAGAATATTAGAATGGTTGGCTTTGTATACTCTGTGTATATACTCTATACATTTATAGTATAAAAAATATCCCTAAGCATGACAGCAAAGAGAAAGAAAGCTTTGCTACAGAACTTTGAATTTGTGGTTTTGTCTGTGAGAGGCCTACTCAAAATTTTGTGAATGGTTCTGGATACTGAAGGAATATATGCCTATCTCTAAATTTTGGAAGTTTGGAAGTTTTCCATTTAAATTATCTTTGATTCTGGCATTATTCCACCAGCTGATAAGAAAAAAGTTAGCAGAAATCAGATTATTAAGCTCCTCCTAACAGGTTTAAGCTTAAATTAGTGACACCATATCACATCTGGATGCAACAGTGTGAGGTGTTTTAACTTTTGAGTAGTTGAAAAAAAATGTACGTGTCAGCATCTCTAGAGGAACACATCAGAGTCATACAGCTGTTGTAAACTTAGTAGGCACAAATATGACAAGAGATAAAAGGTGCTTGATAATGGCATGAATCCATAGTGAAAAGCACAGTGACCTGTGCCAAACCACACTGTTAAAAATCTTTCTCCCCTTTGTTGTATGCATTTTCCTTTTTACAGGCCGTGAGTTATATATTTAGACCAAGTAACAAAGTATAGGTGTGTTGTACAAACATCTATACTTATCATTTAATAAGGAACTTGTTCACTTACATAAAAATTAAGAGATTCTTCCCTGACATAAAATATTATCTTATTACAATTTGTCCTATTCAAGTGAACTCAAACCAAGAGAAGTATCATGAAGTGCAGAGATCCCCCTTTCAAGAGGGGGGGCAGGGGGAACATCATGAGCATATTAAACATGATGCAATGGAGAAGAAAGGAGACAAGTCTGTTTCAGCTCCAATCATTCTGGCAAAGGAGCTGTTAAATCTGATCACCTTGACCTCAATACTGAGCATTATCAAGGACTACAGACATCAATACTAACCATATGTCAACAGTATTTCACAGTTAAATTGCTATTTTTAATTTTTTTAAAGAACTGATAGCTTTGTAGTGATAATGATTCGTGCTACATAAAAATCAAACATTATCATGAACTGTGTTGTTAATGAATGGAATTAGTAAAAAATCACTTTAAAGCAAAAACTGATCTGTGTTACCTGTCTTCTAATCACTCTCATCACACTGACATCTAAATCACTGGTATAGATAAATATCAATATAAATATAGATGATATAGAGATAAAGAGAGACAGACTTAACTGCAACACTTGTGCCACTCAAGCGCTGAAATAGATTATTAAAAATTAGATCCATGAACCTAAATATTGACTCATTAGGGTAAAAAAACATCTTTTCATCAAAGATAATATTGCTACATAGTTTTCTGACTAATGTTTAGAAGACTCTTTGGTGAAATATACAAACATATTGAACTTTATAACAAAATAATTAGTATACAGCCAGTTTTTTTTCAATGTTCTCCAAGAAAAATCATCAGAACGTTCCCCAGGCTGATCAAAATATAAATTCCCTATAAACAGGCACATGAAAGGACAATAACCAGACACAATCTTCACTTCTATTCTTACTAAGAGTACACTTTTTCCTCTGAATGACTGTTAAACAAAGAGCATTAGCTGAGAATGTAACAACATTCACTTTCATTGAGTTTGCAGATGGCATCAAGTGACACAACAATTGATTCTTTCTGCTGCAGCTGCAAACCAGAGGGACCAGGACAAGATGGGGAAGGGATGGGCTGCCAGAAACCTCATGAAATTCATCAAGAACAAATGCCAGCTCTTGCTGTGGGCATGTAATGGTCTGGGACCACATCACCTGGGGGCAGCCTGGCAGAGAGGGCTCTAAGGGGATGCTGCTTGAGAGCAGGTTGGGCATGAGCCAGCAGCATAGCCTGGAAGAAAAAAGGCCAAGAATAACCAGGGCTGGACTAGCATGGTCAGGAGGTGCAGAGGAATGATTATTCCCCTCTGCTCATTGGCCATTAGGCTGCCAGCTTTGTGACCTCTACTCAATAAAGGTATCAGTTAACTGGAGTATATTCAGCAGGGAGCCATTAAGCTGGTGGGGTGCAGCTGTTTCAGCCTGGAGAAGAGCTGAATTTGAGGGAATCCAACATTAACACACCTTGCAGAAGGCAAAATGGAGTGATCTCATCATCTTGATAATGTTCAGTGGTGCATGGAAGGAAAATAGGATATAGTGACCATAAGTTTAAAGAATGGACATCTTTCCTGTATATAGGAGAAGCCTTTTTCCTCATGAAGACAGTCAGGAACTAGAACAGAAGGCTTTGGGAATGTGCTGCAGTCTCCATCCTTGGGAGTTTTTGAGACCTGATTAAATAAAACCCTGGGCAACCTGGTCTGATCTCACAACTGACCTGCTTTGAGCAAGAAGTAGGAATAGAATCCTGCTGAGGTTCCTGCTGAGTTGAATGATCATGGGAGGTCATGTTTCTGTGTGTGACATCAGAAAACTACAGAGGCTGAAGACTGATTCTGTGATTAAAAAAAAAAATCTAGAGAAACTGAAACCCAAATGACTTACAGGACTCTGATTAAATTTATTTTAATTCCATTCTATTAGAAGTGAGATTAGATCAATGCCAATTACTATAGGAATAATGAGACATCATATCCTCTATCTAAAAAATGTCATTATGAATTTATAATAACAACAGTTCTTTCTATCAATTATACAATTCTCTTCAGCAAAAAAATGCAGACAAATGTTCTCTTAAGTTTAAGTCCGTTATTTTTTAAACTTCTGAAGTTGCTCTTACTGACTTTTGACAACAGCAAATGAAATGTTATGAGTTTTCCAACGATTCTGCTTAAAAGGGTATGTTGTAAGATGTTATCTTTTATAGTTCTACAACGCTTTCTTGGTGTAAGGACAAGGGAAAATGAGACATGTCTTTCTCATTTTATTTTATAATTCTCAATAGAAAAGCCAATAAAAACTCTAAAAAGAAACTACAGTTATATGTACATGTAAGTACATATTTACATACAGTACATGTATCTAAAAATTCAACCTTATAGAAAATTACAGCAGTCAGGTATTCTTAATATTTTTCATGTTCCTGTCTGTCTCAGAAATGTGTGTGTAAATACAAACATACACATGCAGACATAAACAGTCTCATATCATATCACATCATTATATTATTCAATATAATTATGAAAAACAATACCACCTTATTAATGCAAATCAGCATTTCATGCTGTATTCCACACCCTACATTTAGCAGTAGTAATGTGAATATTTTTTTGTTTCTTATCAAGTATGATAGTTGTCATAGAACTTCCACATCATACAGGTGCAAAATATGCCATAATCAGGTTTGAATGCTCAGTATAAGTTTGAGAAAGTAGAATATTGCTTATGCCTTTGTGGCATAGTTTAGAAAGCTTGTCAGATTTACTGTTAACTAAATTGGGCTGACATTCAGGTCAGTTCAAAAAATAGTCTTTCCTAACCCCTGTTTTCAAATGTTATGAATATAAATAATTTCAACCTATGAAGGTATTGGGATTATTTGGAAAAAAATATAAATAGCTAGGCATTTTACCCTATGATAAGCTGTTATAAGTTTAGAGTTCTTTGAGCAAGATTAAAGAGAAAAAAAAAGAGACCACTAGTAATCCTGTCCACAGAATGCCATGATTGCAAAGGGGGGACTAATTGATCTATCCTGCATATGTGGCAACGGGTGTAGCTTCCCATTTAATTCTCATATTTTGGTGAAAATCTCCTCCAGTAAAAGACCCCAAATCATACCTGTCTTGAGCAATTTAGCATCATTTGGCAAATATTTGAATATCAGGTGACTACCTTGCTTTTCACGGAAATGAAAATGTATCTTTTTCCAAAGTCTACTGAAAACTTTCTGCTTAGAAGAGAAAAATGAAGTCCAGAAGAATCTATAGATTGTGGTTGAAGAATTTGCCTCCAAAACAGATATTCTTCTAATTCAAAGCAGGGATCTGAAGCACATCAATAATGACTACTATGAGAAAAGAATTTCTTAGGATTGCCCGAGATTTTAAACCTGACATAAATAACTAACAATGAATTCGACTAGAATATCTGAGCAGAACAATTTTGTCAGATGGACATGGACACATCTAGAATGCACATATATCTTTCTGTCTGCTTTTGTGAACTCCTGGATATTTTCCATTCTTTATTGCCTTCCTACAAATGGAAATGTGAAAGATTTCATTCAAGCATAAAAAGAACAATATTCAAATAAAATATAATCAATAACATAAAATGGATTTGAAAGCACAAAAAGTAAATTAAATAAAAAAATTAAAAGGAAATACTGTTTTCTAAAGACTCTACGTTAGCCCTTCTTCTATCCATAGAAGGATAGATAGATGTTTTATCTAATCTGTTCAAGAAAGCATCATTTACATAAACTAAGAATAATTTTCTTATTTAACTGTTCAGTTCAGTTCAATTACTCATTCTGATTGTGGTTTTAATTTAAGAATTTCCTAAGAGCCAACTAATACTAATTAAGATACTGAACTATAGTTCACCAACAAAACTTAAAAAAACCCCAAAAACCAACAAACCCACAAAACAAAAAACAAACAAAAAGAAAAACCACAAAACCAGGAAAAAAAAAAAAGAAAATTATGCTATTTAAAAGCAAAGACAGATTACTCTCTTTGTCACCACATTTTCTGGGTGTGACGCAGCACCTCATCTGATCTCTTGGGGAAATTCAATAGACAGCAGAATACACATGAGGGTACAGCCATCAGGATGGATAACATGTTTCACTTCTTATGTGAATTACTCCAGTTCTGCAGAAGCATCTCTCATTATCTAACAGTAGTGTCTGGGTAGTGACTATTCATCAGCAAACTCACAAAAGAATGTAACAAAGTGTGATTCATAATATTTAAAATAAGCATGTACATACAATTCAGCCCCATGGATAATTCTGAAATGGCTTGAAACTTCAATATTTGCTTGTGAAAAATCAACATTAAATTAACAGATAGGGTTTATTCTAAGAAAATTAATTTCATTATTATCTAATTAAGTAAATGCAGCAACAAACTCATACTGTCTCCAGTATATTTTTACAGTAGGTGGTGTAGCAGAGTTATACATCAGAAGTTTCTAGATTTTGAGGAAGAAACACAATTCTCATTTTGCTTAAATAGAAATAAAAGATGGACTAAGATTAAATTATAAAAGACTATAACAGAATATTACACTTACAAATTCTACACAAAACATCTTGCCACTTGATGTGATGAATGCATTACAGAATCAATCTTGGACTTACTTTCTAAAAAGCTATGGTCAAGGATTATTTGACCATAAAAAATAGGGGTGAGATCTTCTCTGGATGAAGTACACAAATGCAAATTAACAGTAATAACTTGGTTTGTGACTCTTACTGATTTATGTTAAGCAGGTTATTCCAGCTGAAGGCCAGAATAAACATCCGGTCCATCTGATTCAAAACAACTACATCAATCGGCATAAACAGAATATTAAATAATGCATTCTTGAAAGCCAATGAGTGTATCTAAATCTATCTTATGCAAATGAGGAGCAGCATGTCATATCCCTTGCATAGGTTTCTTCTAAGTGCAAGGAGGAAGCAATGGGTCACACCACCTGTGAGGCATCCTTTGTGCAATGTGTGAATTCAGGAATAAGAATAATCCAGAGGTGCCTGAAAGGGAGCCTGCATATTTTCTGATATTTCAAATTAATGTAATCACATAGAAAACACTGCAATAAACTAGAATAGTATATAGGATTTATTAATAGTTTCAGAGCAACCTCAAGCTCTTCATGAACACCCTGTTGTACCTGGAGTTGCTTCCACTTCAAAGGGAATATCAGAAGACCTGTAATTAGCTAGGAAATTATTTTCAGGAAAAAGAATTTAAAGTGGCCCTATTCATTTTTTAAGAATTGAAAGTGTATGGTTGAGTTGTTATATTTTAAATGTAATTTTATCAGTTTGTTTGTTCTATCCATTTATGACACTAAATTATCAGAGTTAGAAAGAGGATGTCTGCAAAAGATACAGAAAGGAAATGAAAATATCTTTGTAATTATTCATACAAAATTTATTTTTATCCAGTCATGTTACAACACTGTACAGTGCTCCCTCTTGGCAACTGCATTTTAGATTCTCTATTTCACATTTGCATACATAATGTTGCAAATAACAAGCATGTTGACTTTGCTATGTTTTGCAATTTTATTCAGAAAACATGTCCATTCTAGAAGAGGTCAATCTTTAAAAAAATCCACCATTTCTCTCCTCTGAATTTTTTGCTTTAGATCTTCTTATGCCATACTTCATGTTCACAACCCAAACCTATTTAGACTTCAACATAATATTTGAAAAGCACTACTCAAGTCAGTGTCTGTCCTCAGTATCACTCAAATTACTTGAGGATTGGACACATAGAAAATATTTCTCTAGGGAAATGAGTGTTTTGAAAAATATCACCATTCTTTGTTTTCCTCCCTAGTATTAACAAGTACTGATCACTTAGACCTACTTGTAAATATATATAAGCCAAATTCTTGAACTATCACTAAAGATTATTGATAAATGTCTGAAAAGTTTGCAATAACCTTTTTAGTCTCCAAGATATTTTTATTCCACAAGAACAAGACAATTTGCCCTAAAAGCCAAAAAACTCATTTCAGTAAACAACATGTTATTCCTTTTTCTGGCTTTGTTTATTTAGTCCTACTTCAGTTCACAGTACCTTGGATGACTTGTAGTCAGCCATGCTATTGTGGGGAGTTTTAGCCTTAATTTGCCTTTTGAGCAACTACCTTAGTAGCAGCTTAGAAATGAACCCAACAGATATCTACTTGTTATTTATGCAAAGCAGAGCCAAAGAAAATGCCACAGAACTGTTTTACATCTGAGTTGATAGCTCCCTAATGAGACCAGACAAGAAATAAAGCTCAATTACTGAATCAGGAATAATCAGGGTTTGCATTTCTGGATAGTGTACTAGCATTACAAGGAGAAATGTTCTATCTCTTACATTAGCCAGGCACTCCATTTTATAAGCTGAGAATAGCAATTTTCTTGATTCTGTTACAAGCAGATTTGTTTTTCAGAAACTTATATTTTTCAACTAACTTAAATCTTCAGCTTTAACTTGCCTTGTGGCACTATTTTAGCTCAAAAATAGCACTGAAAATTTGCTGAGTGCCTAATTAACTCCTTAAATGCACTGCAGATGGGCTAAAACTCACATTTTTTAGTAATGCCAGACAATCATTCTGGCATAACAGCAGCTATTCTCAATGCTGAGCCCATTCTCTCAGTTTAGCTTACTAGATACTGAGAAAAAGTAGGGATGCAGTCTATGGGATCATCTATCCTGAAGATCAGTTTTACTCAATATCAAATAGGATAAACTTAGGGGCAGGCTCATTAATTCTTTACAGGAATTAAGTAAGACTACATAATTTTTGCTATAACCCTAATTTTCTCCTCCTGATTGTCTTCTTGTGTTCAATAATCTATCTAGAAATGCAATGCTACAATACTTTACCACAAGGTAAAAAAATGGATGGAAGAAAAGGAAGGACATTTATATATCTTTATTTATTAATATATTTTTATTTATTTAGTAAATTTATATTTATTTATAAAA